>JAINVK010000525.1:0-121950 GCA_030068075.1 Paguma larvata
GACGAGCCCACATTTTTCCCACCTCGTTATCTGGTGCCTCGGATGCGGGGTTTGGACGGTGTCCCTCCAGCAGTGCGTTCGCTCTCGGTCCGCTCCAGGCCACTTCCCGGGGGATCACGCCCGATGATGCCTGGCCCCGCACGGTTTGCGCCTGTGTCCCAGGCCCCGTCCGAGGAGTGGGGCGGGCGGGATGAGTAGGAACTGAGCGGGGGCTCAGAGAGACCCCCGATGGGCAGGGGCATCCGCTGGCTCGCACCCACCTAGAGGCCCGCTCTTTGTGGGGCCTGGAGGGCAGCCCGGACCAGGACCTGCCGGGTTTCGGGCTCGCAAGCGTCCCCTGCGGCACTGGCAGTCAGGAGCGGCGCCGTTGCCTGGAATCGACTTTGTGCACAGGAGTGAATGCATTACCTGGAGGAGGGAGCATCCAAGCTCCGTGCCGAAGGCCGTCAGACACTGAGTTTAGGTTTTGAAGATTTCCAGCCTCACGAGAAAGTCGGGCCTGACTCTCTCATTTAAAGGCGCCTGACGCAGCCGTGAACGCCAAGGCCTTTCCGTCCCGGACACTCGGAAGCAGCACAGAAGAGCCAGGTCTCCGGCCCCCGCGCGGCCCTGGGCCGGACCGGGGTCTCTCGGGGCCTTGTCGTCCCTGCGCGCCCAGCGGGTACGGGGTCACCTCGCAAGCTTACGAGGTCTGCAGAGCCCTACGTCCTGCATACGGGACCCTGGGTACAGCCTCGCTCCGGGTGTTCGGAAAACGTCCGCTTCTTACAGCCGGTCCGGGGAACAAATGCACCTGGAATATTCCTACTGCTCCATCTCTGCTTGAAGGAGGGCTTCCCGGCGGAGGCAGTGCAGCCCACGGACGGCTCAGTGTTTTCTCAAACTGAGCCGCTTTGAGGAAAGCCCCCGAAAGTACTTCGAGGCCAATGATAAAATTCAAGCCAGGCGTGGGGCTGGGTGGGAAGGAAAAAGGCAATTCCAGAGACACGTGTGGATTCCTGGAGGTTCCGGCCATGAAACGGGCAGTTTAAAATTCCAAGACGCCTTAAACCCTTCTCCCCTGAGTTCTTCTTCTTTTTTTAAGTGTACTCATTTTGAGAAAGAGCGTGAGCTGGGCAGGGGCAGAGAGAGAGAGAGAATCCCAAGCAGGTTCCACGCTGTCAGCCCAGAGCCCAACTCGGGGCTCAGTCCCGTGACCCTGAGATCACGACCGAGCCAAAACCGAGTTGGACGCTCAACCGAGTGTGCCACCCAGACGCCCCCGAATTATTCTTTAAACTCCCTTATGCCCCCTCCCTTCTCCCAGGCCCCGTGCCAGGATGCCACCTCCCTGCAGACCATTCAGGAGCAAATGTCATCTACTCCCCGCCTAGGTCTGGTGGGCATTCTAAGCAGGATTCTGGTACATAACCCCCCCTCCGCCCCGGAGGTCTGGAGAACACCAGGGCTGCGTACACATCGGCGGTTCTCAAAGTGCGGGCCACACCCCCCGAGAACCGACCCAGAGGACCATGGAGTCCAAACGACCTCCGGGCACCAGGAGGGGTCCTTTGCCTTTTTCACGGAGTTTCCAGTCACTGAAGACACAAAAAGCCAAGGTGGCTGATGTCGGGGGCGCCTCCCTGTGGACACGGTCACGGCCGAGCTCTTCGCTGCCTCGGACCCGCATAGAGACGGGGGTCTCTGACGAAGCAGTAGAAATCAATAATCAGAGGTGGGCCCCCCCCCAAACAGGCTTTCTAGTATTCTGTGGGACCGAAGGGAAGGGCTCCGCGGTGCCACGAGCTCCATCTCTGCTTAAAGGAGGGCTTCCCGGCGGAGGCAATTGCAGCCCACGGACGGGTCGGTGTTTTCTCAGACTGAGCCGCTTTGAGGAAAGCCCCGGAAAGTATTTCGAGGCCAATGATAAAAGTCAAGCCTTCACGAGAAGGGTTCGGGCTCCGGCCTCTCCAATTGTCACGTGAGCTTAACAGCATCCACCACGTGGAAACTCTCTGGATGGGAACTGGGGGGTCGCGAGCACGTGACTCTTTTGGGGGCCTCTTATAAGAAAGAAATGGGTTGTCCTGCGGAAGAACTGCTCGACCCCCAGAACGGACGCGTCCCGAACGACCGAGGCGGGACGGTGCCGGCTTGTGCTCAGGCGGGGGGTCCAGCCAGCGGGCGAGGGGCCCGTCCGGCCCGCGGGTTTCACGGAACACGCCAGGAAGAGACCGTCGGTGGGATTTTGAGTCCACCTTGCAATTCAAGTTTCAGGAATGACTGTTTGCCTGGTTCTGGTGTCCCCTCAAAAAAAAAAAAATCCGCAGTAATCGGAAAATGCCGGTCAAGCTTCCCCCGTTCCCAACGACTTACCTGTGCGAGGGCAGATTCTCGGCACGTGTTTCAGCAACATAAGCTATGGGAAGAGACGGGACGCGGAAGCGCCCGGGACCCCGGCTGACTCCCCGGGCAGACGTCAGGTCTGCGTGGAAGCCAGAGAGTGCTTCTCTGCTCGTTAAATTGTTCGGATTTGGAACGCGCGCTGATTTTCTTGCGAAAGCCGTCCCTTACGTGACTGCGTGATTATTATGTTTGGAATAAATGGGGTTTTCCGTTTTAATTTCTACTATGGCAAACACGAGCACATATGACCCACACCAACAGAAGCTCTTTGGGGTTCTTAGAGAACCCTGAGAGAGGGGAAGGGCCAGAGCCAGAGTTTAGGGACAGCTGGGGTCCACAGGGGGGTCTGCAATGGGTTTGGGGGGAGGGGCCGGAGAGGGCGGATCGCACAGCGGCTTGAGAAGGGTCCGGGGTGTGCGGGTCAATCCGGGAGGAGGCGGGAAGGGAGCGGCGGGGGTGCCAGATGGGTCGGGGGTCCAGCGGGCATGGACGCCCAGTGCGGCTGAAGCAGAGGGGCCCCGGTGTGAGTCCAGGAGGGTCGTGTGGCCGGGAGGTGTTTGCAGTAAGTCTCCTGTCCATACGGACAGGGCGTGTGTGTGTGTGCACATATGTGTGTGCGTGTGCTCGTGAGTGTGCACGCTTGTGTGTGCACGTGTGCACAGGCGCCTGCATGCGGGTGTCCACTGTATACGGGAGCACGTGTGCACATGAGCCTGCTTGCACCTGTATGCGTGTGTGCACGCGTGTGCATGCTTGTGTGCGTGTGTGTGTGTGTACAGGAGCGCAGGGTGGGCTGAGCTAGCGGGGCAGGGCAAAGCAGAAATGAAGGTACAGGGGACGAGGCCTGCCCCACACAGAGGCCCCGGAGGGGACAGGCTCCGAGAGCCAGAGCCACCCGCCCGACCTCCCCCTGCCCCCGCGGTGCTCAGGATCGCAGGGCGCCGTGGAAGCCGGAGGCCGACTTCGGAAGTCCCCAGGCGTGTGTGCAGAGCGGCCCGTGTGTTCCGGCCCCGTGTTCGCGTGTCAGCTGGCCAAGGCCTGGATGGGACTCGAGCGAGGAAACCCCACGGTGGCTGCTGCGGTCGTGTGAGGCAGGGACAAGGCCGGGAGATGCCGGGAAGCCCTCCGGAGGCTTGCTTTCTCTCGGGCACGGGGGCCAGGGGACAGCCACTCCCCAGCCCGCTTGAGTGCGGGGGCCCGCTGCTGTGACGGGGGCTCCGTCCTTGCCGCACATCCAGGGCTTGTGTAAGCCGAGACCTTCGCTCTGGGCCGGGGGGTCCAGAGAGCGGCTGAGCCGCCTGGGGCTTCCGGTCCTGCGGGCCCCCGGCACCGGGGAGGGGCGGAAGCGGCCCCTGCGGCCGGCGGGGAGGACAGCCACCGTCGCAGCCTGCAGGGCTTACGGGACGTAAAACGGCACTATTGGGTCCCACGCAGGTCGTCCGCCTGGCGCGCCAACAGAGGGGCTCCGGCCTTTGCCCCCCGTGCCCACGGGCCCCCACGCTCAAGCCCAGGGGCAGCCGCTGCTCCCCGCACACAGACGCCGGCCCTGGGCGTGAGGCAGGTCGCAGCATGTTCTGTCAGTCCGGGCAAAGTAACAGACGCCCCCCCAGGAGGCCGGCCTGCCCGCACCCCTCCTCCCCTCCGACGCCCAGCCTGGGCCCCCACCTGCCGGCAAAGTCCAAGGCGGGCTTACCTTCCTTCACGTTTAGAGATACTTCTCCGTTCATCCTAATATTAAATGTTTTAATATTTATTTGTTTTTGAGAGACAGAGACAGAGTGTGAGTGAGGGGGGGCAGAGTGAGAGGGAGACACAGAATCGGAAGCAGGCTCCAGGCTCCCAGCTGTCAGCACAGAGCCCGATGCGGGGCTTGAACTCACGAGCTGTAAGATCAGGACCTGAGCTGAAGTCGGACGCTTAGCTGACTGAACCCCCCAGGTGCCCCGTTCACTGTGGAAAATTTGGGAACCAAAAAAACAGTTATATCCACAAGCGAGAAGCGAGTGTGTTTTTATGACACATGCGTGTATGCATAAATCAGTGTGTGCGTGCAGAGACGGGCTAGCGTTTCATCCACCCTTTGTCGGGACATACGACACACGTATAGAGCGTGAAGCAGACGGCGTGCCATTTGCGGACAACTGTCACATGTCACGTGCCTACCGCCGCACAGAAGACCCCGGAGACGGGTCCTTCACCACCACCCACTCTGCCGTCCAGCGCAGCCCCCATCCCGATTCGGGGATCCCACTTCCCTGTTGTTCTCTGTAGTTTGCTGTCTGAACACGGATCCCGAACCGGTTTAGTCCGGCTTATGTTTGAGCCGTATGTGAATAAAACCTCCCGCTCATCATCCCGTGTTTCGCTTGGAAGATGAACATTCCTGAACGTGCTTCATGCATCCTTGTTAAAGAATTTTTCTTAATGTTTTATTTTTGAGAGAGAGAGAGAGAGCATGAGCAGGGGAGGGACGAGAGAGAGAGGGAGACACAGAATCCGAAGCAGGCTCCAGGCTCCGAGACGTCAGCACAGAGCCCGACGCGGGGCTCGAACTCATGAACCCTGAGATCATGGCCTGAGCCGAACTTGGACCCTCAACTGACCGGGCCACCCGGGCGCCCTAGACGCCGGCAGGTGTCGAAGAGTGCGTCGTCCTGGTGCGCACCGAGATGCTGACCACGTGGGCAATGTGCAGTGACGTCTGTCGGGTGACTGTTTGGGAACAAAGTCGGACCAGACGACCGTCCACGCCTCCGCAGCGCCACGAACCGCGAGCGCACCTCGTCATGGAACCGCTTGCTCACGTCATACGCACGTTACGTGATTAGTAACGTAAGCAAATGTCTTCTATTTCGTTACACGTAGTTCTATCCGTTAATGACGTGCACATTAGTTATTTGCCAATTGGACACGGCTATTTAACTGATTATTTCAGGGAGCTAAAGCGTCTTGGTGTGGACGGCTGTCTCTGACCTTCTGTGTGATGTTTCCTTTGTCAACTGAGTCGTAGTCAAACGTGTCGTAGGAACGAGCGGTTTTGGAATTAAGGGAACAGCCGGACAGTTCTCGGTGCGAATGTCCACTCCCATCTGCCCTCCCTTCCTCCCGTAATCCCCGAACAGGCCCCCCCCCCGTCGGCGTGGGCGAGCCTCTGCTCTGACCGTCGAGGGGTTAGTCGGGGGTTCCTCTTCTTCCAGCGCTCCTAACCCCCAGAATCCGGGGGACGGTGCGATCTAACTAAAGTGCCGTTTTTGTTTAGGAAAATGATACTACCCTGTCTGTTACTCGATCGTTAAAACCGCTCTCCTTTTTATGTGTGTTACCAAATAGCCCGTCCGCCCTTCCTTACGCTGAACCCAGAGAGGCTGACTTTTAAAATGTGTGAACATTCCACGAACACAACATCCAAGAATTCTTAAGAGCCAGGACGGCAGACCCCCGGCGTGTGGATTTCCTGAGGGTTCCGCAGGCCTGCGGGCCAGATGGCAACAGCCGGGCGTGGCTTTTCACACCCGCCGTCTTAAAATGCTCCAAGACGGGCCGGCTCCACTCGAATCTCATCCTGTTTCGCACGGAGCGATTATAAACTGAGCTATTATAAACTGCAACATTATAAACTGAGCTATGATTACACTGCAATATTTTTCAGAGAAATGATACAATCATGTACTTCTATCTTTGATATATCATGTTTTGAACAGCGAAGTGTGACCTTTTTGGAATCCTATTTAAAAAGACAGACTGGTTTGCATTAGACACAAGTAGAGAATTCCACTTTTTTCCAAGAACAACACATAAATTTTTTTTGGTCTTATTTTACTCACATGGAACGTGGGGTTATTGCATTCCTAAAAAATATCAAAATAATTTATGACTTTTCGAAAATCCACGATGCGGTCCTTATTTTGAAAAACAACAGGGTGAGGGCTGGGGGATGGTTACTTTTCTTCAGATATTTTTAGTGCGTGTCATCACAGGAGGCTCAGAAGTAGAAACACAAAACTTGGCCCTTGCGTCTCAGAATGTGATTTCGCTTTTCTTTTCAAATTCGGAAATTTTAAATATTGCAGAGTGTTTGGTTTCTTTTTTTAAAGTTTATTTATTTATTTTGAGAGAGAGGGAGAGAGAGAGAAAATCATGAGCAGGCTCCACATTGCTAGCACAGAGCCTGACGCGGGGCTCGAACTCACGAACTGTGAGATCATGATCTGAGCCAAAATCAAGAGTTAGATGCATAACCGACTGAGCCACCCAGGCGCCCCCGGTTTCTTCATTAAATCATTTAAAAATAAAGTCAGCAATCTTTTTACGGAGCCGCCTGACCGCCAACTCTCAGTCCTCACGTGATCCGTGTGGCACGCGTTTCTTCCTCAGGACGCTGATCTGCTGGGCGTCCAGGGCACCCGCCCGGGACCCGGGTCGTTGGCTGTGTTCTGGTCACCGCTCGGCTGCCCCTGACTCCCCCTGTTCTCCCTCTGTGCACCCTCCAGATGATGGCATCGACTCTCAAGTCTGCACCTGTCACCCCCCTGTCACGCACGCCCCGCCGTTAACGGCGATGCCAGTCCCTTTCCTGAGTCTCAGTCCCCGAGGCATCCTGACCCCTCCCGGCCACCTCGCCAGACCACCCGCGCACCACGCTCTGAAGCGCACACTCCCCGTGCGTTCCGCGTCCACTTCGGGCCACGCTCCCCGCCCGGGGCCCAGACCAGAACGGCCTCCCGTGTCCACTGGGACGCTGTCCCCAACTCCCCCACTTGGTCACTAGTTTTGTTCTGTGGATTTTACTCCCCAGGTTCCCCGGGAAGCCGTCCTCTCTTCTCCGCCAGCCTGTGCCTTGGTCCAGACCACGGTCAGCAGCTCTCACCTCACCTTGAGAAGGGCCGGGTACCTGGAGTCGCTCCCTCTTACGCTGCCCGACAATCCGCCGGCCAGCCAGGGACCCCCCCCCCCACCAGACCCAGGTTTCGTGCACCGTCTCTAAGTGAAATGCTTCGGCGACACTCCAGCTCGTTCGAGAAAAGCCCAAACCTACCACGATGATCACAACGAGTGGAGAACGGACAGGGTCTCTCCTGTCCTGGCGGGAGGGAGCCTCGGATGCTGGATTTGGGGGACTCGGGCGAAGGGACCGGCGACCCGTCCGCATCTCCTGGCTCCGAGACGTATCCGCGTGTGTCGGAATTCAGGGAGCCGAGCCTCCCGCTGCGGACAACCCCAGCCTCGAGGTCACAGGCACCCTCTGCCCGCGTGCAGCTCTGGGCTGGGAGGTTCCGGAACATGTCTTGGGAAACTGGGGTGGACAGTGCTGTCTGGCATGAGGGGCGAGCGCTCCCGGCCTGAGTCCCATTCCAGCAAACGGTCAGTCTCCGCGGTTGCCACCATCTGTTTTCCGTCGTCCACGTTCGAAGTCTGCATAGCCTGGGGTCTCCTCCGGCCGCAGGTGCCCGAGAGCTTGGGCCAGATGCGGTTTCCAGGAACTGTTCTTTCCAGCACCCCCGAGAGATGCTCTTCTTTTTAAGTTTGAGAGAGAGAGAGAGAGTGGGAGCATGAGCAGGGGAGGGAGGGGCAGAGAGAGAGAGAGAGAGACTCCCAAGCAGGCTACAACACTGTCAGTGCAGAACCCAACGCAGGGCTGGAACTCACGACCCTGGAGTCCTGCTCTGACCTGAATCCACCAATCGGAGGCTCAACAGCCAGAGCCCCCCAGGCGCCCCTGAAAGACCGTTGTCTGTTCTGTAACCGCCGGGACTTGGCGCAGCAGGGCTCGGGGCCGCCGGCCGAGCTCATGTGTCTGGGCGATCGCCTCCTGGTCTACACCCGCGCGGTTTTAGAAGTGTGCAGTTTTCACTTAACATGAGCAGAGCAATATGTCCCGTGCGTCCAGCCTTCTCCCGGACCTGCTCTGTCTCCATCGTCTCCACCTGGGTCAAACCCCTCGACTCTCTGGGCACAGTGACGGCCGGAGCTGGGGGAGTCCCTTGGGCGGCGAGTTAGGGACGGCCGAACTCTGAGCGCACGCACACCCGGGAACCGAGATCGGGCACCGCGAACCCGGAAATCGCCGTGAGGGGAGCCTTTCCTTCTGCCGACGCAGCCGGGCGGGCGCAGCGTGGAGGAAGGTGCAGGCCGCGGTGCCCGAGCGCCAGGAGAAGAGCGACGGCGCCTGGTGCCGGCTAAGGCCCCGCCGGCTTCCGGGAGGACAGCCTGGAGGCGACCCCACAACCGCAGCCTGCCTCAGTCCGAAGACGCAGCCGCGAGCAGGGAACCCGCCGCTCAGCTTGCTCTGCAACCCCAGGTCCTCGTTTTCGAAGGAGGCGTGTTGTCTTCACGGAGTCTCGGATGGTCAGCGGCTCCTTCGATGGAGTTTTTCCCAGGCGCTGAGCCAGGCGCTCCGGGTAGTACGTGTCCAGGCTCTCACGTCACTACGAGTTCTCGCGGACAAGATCTTCACGTCGTGAGCTCGTCGTCCTGCCCTGAGGGTCTCCGGGCCTGCGCCCGCAAGGTCAGGCTGCCCAGTGTTTGCTAAGGACATGGGGCTTTTTTTTTCTTTTATAAAATTTTTCAATGTTTATTTAGTTTTGAGACAGAGAGAGGGAGAGAGAGAGTCACAGATGTGAGCAGGGGAGGGGCAGAGAGAGAGAGAGGGAGACAGAGAATCGGAAGCAGGCTCCAGGCTCTGAGCTGTCAGCACAGAGCCCGACGTGGGACTTGAACCTATGAACTGCAAGTTCGTGACCGGGGCCGAAGTCAAATGCTCAACCGACCGAGCCCCCCAGGCGCCCCAGGATGCAGGGGTCTGACTTTAGATTGTGTGACCCCTACGGCCACGCCGGGCAGGGATCCCCCCCACCTCCTCCTTGGAGGCACTGAGTTGCAGGTGGGGGCGAGGGGGTGTCCCAGAAGCAGGGTCTAGGCGGCGGGGGCACGAGGCAGTGGAAACAGCCCATGTGCCACAGCAGGACCCCGTGCGGAAGGTCTCCAGCCACAAACCCCGTGGCTTTCACCGTCAGAGATTCTCTTTTCCTCCTGAAGAATCCGGGCGGGCAGAGGGTATCCACGGCACAGGGCGAGCGGTGAGGACTCTTCATAATTGCTTTAGCTCTGGGGCCAGGGCGGGGGGAGGTGTAGGGGGGAGTCTCTGACATGAGGTTGGGATGGAACCACACTGCCGATCGGCATAGATGTCTCTGTCCTGGACCTGGAGGGAGAGAGGCCCCAGCCCCGGGGTCGGCCCCCATGTGGGTGGAGGTGGCCAATACACAAGGGTTCTAGCCCAACTGCCCGGGGCGGCTCGGAGGAGGCCGGGAGCAGGCCGTCTGGAAGCGAGGGGAAGGGCAGGAGTCACGAGAAGGACGTGGGGCCGGCAGGGGGAACGCAGGTCTGCAGCCCAGTTCATGGGCCGGGTAGGAGCCCCTGGTCCCCGTGCCTCAGTTTCTCCACTGGAACCAGAGCCACCAGGAACAGAGCCTCCCCTCCTGGGTTTCATGAAGAGTCAGCACGCCCCGTCGGGGCTGAGGGCCCGGGCTCGAGGCCGAGGCCCTGCGGGGGCAACTGGGGCGCAAGGGCCCCCGGTCCGCTGATGGCAGCCCTCGCCTGCTGAGGGCGGTCCGTCTTCCCACAGGCGCCGCGCTGGGAAGGGAATCCTGAGTCCCTACCACCTGCTGGCTTTTGTTTCCAGGAACAACTTTGAGTCACTTCATGACTTCGGTTTTGGGGACGGTGCCTTCGCCGGTTCATTCGACACAGACAAGTCAAGGCGAAAGCGCTCCTTCACCCCCCCCGCCCCCCCCCCCCCGGTTGGCATCTGTAAACAAGCAAGCAACCGCATCAAACATATAGTCCAAGACAAAGAAAACACTCGCGGTCAAGGCCAATGGCTGTAAATGGCCTCAGGATGCGGGTGAGCCCACAGGCTCGGTCCCCTCCTTCGTTGACTCCCTCGGGAGGGGGACAGGAGTGACCAGGAAGGGCGGTGCTCCCAAAGTCCCACTTGGGGAGGCCCGACTTTGGTTCTGCACATGAACTTCAGAGCAGCTTAACCCACAACGCTCCATCTTGGCAAATTAGCGTCTTCAAAGGAAATCCTCTAAAGTTAGCATTAAACGACTGTCTTTAAATAGCACAAGAATGGACATATTTGAGTTAAAGGGCCCCAAACTAGATGGAATTGTATACAGCAATCGGAACGCCACCGCACACTGCCTCAGAGCAGACACCCTGGCGGTTCTGAAAAATATAACAAGGAAAAAAATGTTTCCCCTCATTAACTATTGCGGAAGTTCTATTTAAAGCCGATTCACTCGGGGCGCCTGGGTGCCTCGCTCGGTTGAGCGTCTGACTCTTGATTTTGTGAGTCATGATCTCAGATCATGGGATCGAGTCCCGCGTCGGGCTCTGTGCTGACAGCGCGGAGCCTGCTTGGGATTCTCTGTCCCCCTCTCTCTCTCTCTCTGCCCCTCCCCTGCTCGCGTTCTCTCTCTCAAAATAAAAAAAAATAAACTAAAAAAAAAAAAACCTGGTTACCTTAATTTTGGAAAGACATCTTTAATTCTGGTGATATTTAGTGCGAAATGGTCACCCTCATGGATAACTGGTTACATGCAAGGTGGCAAGATGTGGCCAAAACCAGAAATGCATTAAAAAATTTTTTTAATGTTTATTTATTTTTGAGAGAGACAGAGCATGAGCAGGGGGAGGGCAGAGAGAGGAGACACAGAATGTGAAGCAGGCTCCAGGCTCTGAGCTGTCAGCACAGAGCCCGACGCGGGGCTCGAACTCACCAACCGCAACATCGTGACCTGAGCCCAAGTCGGACGCTTAACTGACTGAGCCCTCCGGGCACCCCTCATATATTCTATCATAACCAACCACTTTCTGCACTCTATTTGGTCAATTAACCTCTACCTGATTCTCTTCAATATTTCGTGTGGACAATCACATTATCCGGACATTAACCGATTTTCTGTCCCCAGAAGCGATGCTTCCAGGATGGTGTTGGGTATCGGCGGTGGTGGTGAGCAGCGTTCCACCAGTTCTGAAATGGCCTGCCCTCGTCACTCAGAATTCGGGAGCTTCAGCCAGCCCTAAAATCCCCCTCGACGTGAGCTCCCAGTCCCTAAAGAGTGCTTCCTGACCGGCCCGTCCTCAACGCCAGCAAGCGCGCGCCGAGGGCAGCCAAGAGGCTGGTGCTCGGGGAGGGACTCCCCCTCTGGCTTGGAGGAGATCCTGGCTCCTTTCCTGCCCAGGCGCTGGTGTGGGCTGCGGTCCTTCCGCTCGCTCCTTTCCGGGCACTTAACGACAGGGGGCGCGGAACACGAGCCTCCGAGGCCTACCAAAACCCAAGCTCCAGTTCCACCGAACGGGGGACGGACGCCCTGGCGGATTCCGAGCCGCCGCCCACGAGCGCAGAGATGCAGGCGGGTGCCTGAGCCGTGGTGTTCTCAGCTGCGAAACGGGCCTTGCAGAGCTGGGGCGAGGTCAGAAGGAGCAGGCAGCGCAGCGTCCCCTGGGTGCTGAAAGCACGTCCCCTCCGGGCTCGGGGGTCAGCCGTGGGGGGAGGCCGCCTGCCTGCTTCCTCCCCAGCCTCTTTGCCCCGTAGCCTGCGTGCCCGCGGCCCGGACGGCGGGAGCAGACCAGTCGGGGGTGTCTGGGTTTGGGTCCGAGCGAGCCCCCCTTTGCTACAGAACAGCCTCGTCTTTTCCATTCCTCCTAGTGGACCGCCCCGGTGTAAGCCCCATTGGGCACGGGACAGCTGTGCGTGACCACAGGCCACTGAGGCAGGGAAGCACCGTCTGGGCTTCCCAGCTCCGAGACAGGGAGGCAGAGCACACGGACGCAGGGACCAGGGACTTGTGGCAAGGGGGCTCTAGCCGGGGTCCCTGGCTCTCCACGTGGATCCGGGCCAGTCCTGAGGAAGGGGGGAGGGGGGAGGGGGAGAGAGGAGGAGGAGCACGGAGAGGGGAGGAGGGAGGGGGGGGGAGGGGAAGCACTGAGGGGGGAAGAGGGGGAGGAGGGGGGAAGAGGAGGCAGAGGGAGGAGGGGGGGAGGGGGAGCGCAGGGAGTTGGAGAGGAGGAGGGAGAGGAAGAGAGGGAGAAGGGGAGCATGAGGAAGGGCAGGAGGAAAGGAGGGGGAGCACATGGAGGGCAAAGAGGAGGGGGGAGGGGGGAGAAGGGAGGGGGAGGCGGAGGAGCAGGATGAGGAGCACGATGACTGGAGGAGATAAGAGGAGGAGGGGGGAACAGGAGAGGGAGGGGGGAGGAAGGGGAGGAGGACATGGAGAAGAGGAAGGGGAGGGGGAAGGGGCGCATGAGGAGGGGGGAGGAGGAAGAGGAGGAGGGAGAGCGTGAGAAGGAGGAGGAGGAAAAAGAAGAGAGGGAGCACGGGTTGAGGAAGAGAAGGGGAGGAGCAGTGGGGGGGGGCAGGCAGAGGGAGCAACGCTGACAGGGAGGAGGAAGAGCAGAAGAGGAGCAGGAGAGGTGAGGAGGGAAGGGGGTTGGAAGCTGCGCGGGCCCACCTTTCCGT
The DNA here is from genome assembly GCA_030068075.1 of Paguma larvata. Lineage (NCBI taxonomy): Eukaryota > Metazoa > Chordata > Mammalia > Carnivora > Viverridae > Paguma > Paguma larvata. The sequence continues at coordinate 12,911 of JAINVK010000525.1, forward strand.
CAACAGGCCTCCCTCGTCCCGACTTCGGGTTCTGCTTTCTGCCTGTTGGGCCGAGGCCCCTGGAGACACCCTGACCTTCGGGGGTCCCCCTTCCCCAACTGCTAGGCCATCCTCCGATTTTCGCCGCTGCTCACAAGAGCTCTTGAACTCGCCGTGAACTTCACGGCGACCGCCCTGCTCCCCCTGCCGGACATTGTCAATAATCATGTCGATGGTAATGAAAAGGCTGGGGAGGCAGCGGCAGGAGGCCAGCCAGACTCCCAGACCCGCGGGAAGTGAGCGCTGTCACGTCCAGGGGACTGCTCTGTGGACTCAGCGCTATAATCAAAATTAATGAAATACTGGTCCCAGTTCTTTGGAATTCCTTTCTTTTACTCCGTGCGGCGTTTCCGGGAAGACGAGGACAATGGCCGTCCATCCCCCCTCGTTACGCACAGCCGAATGCCCGGCCTGGCCGGGGGCTGGCGTGCGGCCTCCTTCCCATGCCTCCCCCATAAGCCGCCCCCCGCCTGGACCGCGCGCTCTCAAATGTCTTCTCCCCCACCGCTGGGGTCACGGGGGCCGGGACGCTGGCCGGTGGGCAGGGCCAGGGGCTTGAGAGAAATCCTGGCTGAGCCAAGGTGAGGCGGCACGCTGGGCTCGTCCCGGCCACCTGCTGGAGGCTCGCGGCCTCCCTTTGGGAGGGTAAAGGCCCGAGGCTCTGAGCCCCACCTGGGTCTTGACCTCAGTCCGGTCCCCGAAGGGATTCGGTCAGGCGGGGCCAGGCTCTGCTGCTGTAAGAGACAGCACTGGCAAATCCCAGCAGCTTTACGAGGTAGGACTTGATTTTCTCGGCCTGCAGCTTCACAGAAGGGATGTCCCTTGCAGGGACCTGTCCCTCGGATGGACCCTTCCTCCACGGAGGTCATCTTTTGCCTTCAACAGCGGGGCGGGGAGGGCACAGAGGTCTCTGCCCACATTTGTGCTCCCGCCCAGACGTGACACCTGTGCCCTCTCTCACGGCCCCCCAACCAGAGGCACCGCATGCCCCATCTAATTGCCAGGAGTCTGGGGTGCAGTTTCCTGAGCCCCAGGGAGGGGAGGGGCGGTGGGTGAGCCCCCGGGAAGTCACCACCTCGTCTGCCGGTGTCTGGCCCCGGGAAGTCGCGGCTCTAGGTGCCATCCTGCGCATGGGCGGGCTATTTAGAAGCGTCTGGCGTCTCCCCACCTGACTCCAGTAGCAAAGCCGAGGTAGGACGGGCCCAGAATGACCCTGAACCTTGCCAAATGGTCCCTGTAGGGAAGCAAAGATGCCCGTCTGAGACCACTGGTCTGCACCGCTGCACGTCTGTGGGAAAGTCACTCAGCCTTCAAAACTGCCGTTACTAATTTGAAGTTTGAATTTCTACCACCCCCCTCACTGAGATGCACGGAGATTAGGCGTGCCTTTGTCACGTGTGATTTGCACGGTCCTGAATCCTACGTCACTGCCCATCTGTCCCCCAGGACTGGCAGAGTGAATGCGGTGATGGATGGATGGATGGATGGATGGATGGACAGATGGGTGGATGGACAGATGGATGGAGGGATGGATGGATGGATGGACACACGGATGGATGGATGGATGGATGGATGAATGGATGGATGGATGGATGGACCAATGGGCGGATAGATGGATGAGGACGGACAGGTGGATGGATGGATGGATGGACGGGTGGATGGATGGATGGATGGATGGATGGATGGATGGGTGGATAGATGGATGGACGGACAGGTGGATGGATGGATGGATGGATGGACGGACGGATGGACGGATGGGTGGATAGATGGATGGATGGATGGATGGACGATGGTGTGATGGATGATGGATGGATGGACTGAAGGAGTGACCAGGTCTGGCATGACGTAGTGCTGAGTGAGAGCCACCCACCTTGTCCCTGGTGACCTGTTTGTGCACAGGTAGGGGGTTTCTGGGCTTTAAGGCAAGAGGAAGCATGAGAAGAGGACAAGATGACCGCCCTGCCCCTGGTTTCCGCTTCCTGTGGCAGGTGTCACCCTGCCCCCCGCCCCGCCCCTCCCAAGCCGGCTTTGTTCCTGCAGCTCTGGAGGGGGGGGGTGCTGGGCTAGAGTGGCCGCGGGGAGGGTCTCCGTTCGCAGATAACCACGCTGCTGCTTGTGAGGAGCTCGGGGACGCCAGCACGCGTGCTGCCGACGGGACCCTCGGCTCAGGCGTCCGCTACGCACGCTCCCCCATCGTCTGGCGCCATGGCCATTTGGTCAGGATGCTGGAAGCTGCATGTTTCTTTGGGCCCCTGGGATGTTCCCTCGAGGGCTTAGGGCTGCGCTTTCCCCTCCTGGCCTGCCTCCCGTCCCGGAGCCCTTGGTCTGGGCGCCCCCCGCCCAGCTCGCCGCAGCACCTGCGGCTCTGAGTGAGACCGTCACCTGTGCACCTGCGCCCCGGTCCCGCGGGCCTGTCCAGCTCCCCGGCAGGGCGTCTTCCTCACTGTGGTCCTGTCTGGTCGTCCCCCTGCCCGCTCCCCTCGCCGCTCCTCGCGAACTTTCTTGTGTACCCTGGGTCCGGGGACAGGGACAGAGAGGGGTGCTGCGCCCGCCGTGCCAGGGGCTGGGGCTCTGGCGGGGAGGAGGTGCCAGCCTGCCTCTCACACTCGGGTCCTCGGGGACGTCAGGAGACCCCGCAGCCTCCATCCCCTCCGATGCCAAGCGACGACGGTATTTACCCCAGAATTTGGACGCGGGGTCGGATTGAGTGGTTCCACCAAATTCTGCAGAAGAAACTGGGGTCACACCCGGCCAAGGCCGCAGACCTGCCCCCAGCCTGGGGGCCCCAGGGCCGCTCGGCGTCTCCCCAAGCTCTGGGCTTCGCCTGGGGCGTCTGCGGTCACCCGCCTCCCTCACAAAGCGCTACAGGCATCCAAGCTGCACGCGGTACCCGGTACCCGGCCCCGGCGCGGCTGCCGAATTCGGTGTGGAACGCCAGCAGAGCCCCGCGGTTTAAAGAGCCTGCAAGCCGCCGAGCCAGCGCGGCCCCACGTCGGTCCCGTGAGCGAATGCTATTCGAGGCCTCCAGAGATGAAGTCGTCAGGGTTCTTTCAAGGCCGCTTGGGTTTCATGTAACCTAAAACTCTGACAGGGAGCAAGTTCCTGCCTATGGATAACCCCTCCCCCCCAAACCCTGCCCTGTCTGCCCTTCCTTTGATCTAGTGACAGACCAAACGTGTTGGCCTGTGGAAGAACCAAGGCCTTCAGGCCCCGGGCGGCCCCGAGATTACTCAGAATTCGCCCAAGAGGGGCTGAGCGGCCGTGCCTGGCTGCGAGGTGGGAACGCGGACAGGGAGAAACAGGACCGGGAGCCGATCCTGGGGGGCTGGGGGCACGCCGCGGGGGGCTCCGGGGTTCCCGAACGTGACTCCAGACTCTGACACGGTCCGGGTCCCACTGCGGGGAGGAGGGCGGTGCGGCTGGCTGGGACGGGTGGAAGCTCACAGCCTCAGTGGGGCCCCCCCCCCCGGGCCGCCCCCGCTCAGCCACAGGACAAGGCCTGGGAGGCCATGATGCCGTCACGCCCTTCTGCCCACCTCTGGGGAATGTCACAGCCTACCCGAGAGAAGGAACCCAAAATGAGGCGCTTCGGGAACAAGGTCGCCCTTGCAGGACTCACCTTGAAGGGATTCGGATCCCTTAGACCTTGACTTTGACATCCTGCGGGGACACGTTCCTATCTGAATGGCAGGTGTGATCGCTAATTTCACCGGCCATCGTACGGGATCTTTTGTCAAACAAACGTTCCTCTAAAAGTTGCCGTGAAAGTATTTTCGGAACAAGAGTAATTCACTTCAGTGGGCTTGTGAGGAAAGCAGATTACGGTGTATAATGTGGGTGGGTCTCATCCAATCAGTTGAAAGACTTAGACAAAAGGCCTGAACGTGCTCTGAGCACAAGGGGGCCTTCCCACCTAAACTGCATTACTGACTCTTTCCCTGGGCCTGGGTCCCTGGCCCGCCGGCCTGCCCTGCAGATTTCAGACTTGCCGGCCTCCACTTACACAATGACGTCAGCCGTTTCCCCTAAATGAGTGTCTCTACCCCCACATCTCTCTCCGTCTCCATATGTACCTGAAGAGACACATGTAAAAATATGCGAAGCTGTAGATGTTAGGTGGATAGATGTACATCCTGTCAGTTCTGTGTTTCTGGAAAAACCCAGAGCCATTTTCGTTCGTTGGGCAAATCAGTATTAGAAGCCCCCGGGTGTCAAAGGTTCGCCCTGTGACCTTGAGCAGAAAGGGGAGGGCTCTCCGTTCTGCGGTGCGTCCGTTTCTATCAGCGCCGCCTAGACACTGACTGTGCGAGTCAGCCCTCCGTCAGCAAACACGCCGAGCCCGGGGAGAGAGCCGGACCCCTTGCCGTCGAGCTCCTCCCAAGTTCTGTGAGGAGCCCTCAGATGCTTGGTCTCACGGAAGATTCTGCGAAAGAGCGACTCTTCCCAACGGTCTCCGTTTCTAACTCGGATTAAGCCAGGTGAGAGAAGTCTGTACTTGGAGCAGAACATTGACGGTGAACGAGTCACTCACAGGCCGCGGGTCAACAGTCGGCCTTGAAGATGGTGTCTAACCAAGAGTCGAATAAAAAAAGAAAGAGTCAGGAGCGCCTGGGGGGCCCAGTCCGTTGAGCCTCCGACTTCGGCTCAGGTCATGGTCTCACAGTTCGTGGGTTTGAGCCCCGTGTCAGTGCAGAGCCTGCTCGGGATTCTCTCTCTCCCCCTCTCTCTGCTCTTCCCCTGCTCACGCTGTCTCTCTCTCAAAACAAATAAACATTAAAAAAAAAAAGAAAGAAAGAAAGGAAAGAGTCAAAGCACAGACAGCACCCCCCGCGGGTCAGGAGGGCAGGCTCTGTGCCAGACAAAGCCCGGCGTCCGCTCCTGCATTCCTTAACACGTCTGCCTTAGTTTCCTCACCCGGAAACAGGCAGCCCTTCCCACGTCGTAGACTGCCTGGTCTGATGAGAAGGTGAGATGCTGTGTCCCCATAGACCGGTGACCAACAGGGGTTCGTGGCCCTCTGTGCAGCCGGAGGGACCCGAGAACGGCGGGGGCGCGTGGATGATGATGAGGAAGAAGGCCGGTGCTTTCCCGCCAGACGGGCTGGCCCCCGCGCTGCTCCTCGGTCCTGCGTTTCGCCTCGGAGCCCCCCGGCCGGGGTTTTCTTCCTGGTGCACAATTTACCATCCAGCCAGGCGCGTCGGCGTCGGCGGCCCCTGCAGGGGCGGGCGCTCCGGCCAGATGGCGGAGGGTAAGCAGATGAGGCCGCAGAGCTCTGCCCTGCTTCGCCAGGAGGTGAGGATCCTTCGTGCGCGGTGGTCGGCGGACAGCAGGGTTTGAATCCGGAAGTCTCGGTGGAGAGCCTGACTCCGTGTGAACCCTCCGTGACCTGGCAAATTCTTAAGATGTCCCTATGAGGAGGAAATCCAAGCCGCGCTGGTGCGGGATGGGTTCTAGACTAGCGGCAGGAAATCTCATCATAAAAGTGCAAGGAGACTCTGCGTTTCCTCGACACTCAGAACACGCAAGCCACGTCGCCTCGTCTTTGACGTTCGGCACAGAAGTCAGACGTTGCTTGCCTTGGCCGTGAACTTGCTTCCCTGTTCTTACTGCAGCCAGTGACACCCGTTTCCGGATGTCCTCTCACTGGCCGTGACGCCCGTGACAGGGGACAAACGTACGGGAGGAAAGATGCTTCGAATCAGTGGCTCTCCGGCGGGAAAACTCTTTCTTTGTCTCTCTTCCCCTTTATTTGTCCTTACACCCTTGTGCCTTTCCTCAGCTGTAAAAATAATTTTTAAGTGTATTTATTTTGATCGCGTGTGCTGGTGGGGGAGGGGCAGAGAAAGAAGGAGAGACACAATCCCAGACAGGTTCCGTGCTGTCCGCACAGAGCCAGACGTGGGGCTTGAACCCTTGAACTGTGAGATCATGACCTGAGCTGAGGTCAGACGCTTAACCGACTGAGCCACCCAGGCGCCCCTAAAGATTTTCTTTTTCAGTAATGTCTACACCCAATGTGGGCCTGCAACCCATAGCCCCAAGATCAAGAGTCGCACGCGCCACCAACCGAGCCAGCCAGGCAGGCGCCCATCCGTTGTAAAGTCGATTGTGAAAAACACATACAGTAAAACCTTGGTTGGCAAGCATAATTCGTTCCGGAAACAAGCTTGTGAATTTCAAGAACCGTTGGCTCAGTCGTCATCGTGTGACGTTTGGGGTCGTTCGACTCGTATTGCAAGACGTGGCTCGTTTGTCAAGTGGAAACTTATTAGAAACGTTTGCTCGTCTTGCGGAGCGCTCGCAGAACACGTTCCCTGAAATCTGAGGATTTATCTTATTTTTCCAAAGGTATTCAGTTGAGGAGTCACCGAGAGGCCCTGGGTCATCACCTGGGTGATAGTCCCCGGGGGAGCTGGTGGGGATTTGCTCTTGGGGACAGTCGGGAGGAAGGGGCAGCAGGGAGGGCAGGAGAGAAGTCGGTGCCTCGACTGGACGGCGTTCGCCGTGGACGCAGCCCCGGTGTCGGAGCCGGGGGTGCGGCGATGGCGGGCAGATCCCAGTTGGGCTCTGTGCTGATAGCGTGGGACCTGCTTGAGATTCTCTCCCTCTCTCTCTCTCTCTCTGCCGCTCTCCTGCTCGCGTGGGTGTGCTCTCTCTCTATCAGAATAAATAAACGTTAAAAATAAAATAAAATCTTTGTGCTCTTGTCTTGCTCATCTGCCTCTTCCCGGGTGCTTTGCCTGCGGACAGTAAGCTGTCGGTTTTTTGTTTTATTTTTTTGTTGTTGTCTGTCTGCACCAACTGGCACCTGAGGCTGTCAGCTTCTGTAGCTCCTAGTCTGGGATGCGCAATGCGCTCATGTGTTTTTTAAAAATGCTGACACCAGAAATGACTCCCCAAACGACAGACTCATAACTTTCTGTTTAATGTGGTTGTAGCTTAGACGAAAATAAGACTACCGACAACAGTACAAATAGTTCTCAAGGTTCTTGACTAAGGCAGGAGTAGAAAGTGCTTACGTGCAGAGAGAATCAAACACATAGGCGAATGAAAAGTAGTGAGAAAGAAAAGATAAGTCCTGTAGGCCTTCTATTTATTATTTTTTAATTTTTAATGTTTATTTATTTTTGAGAGACAGAGACAGAGCACGAGCAGGAGAGGGGCAGGAAGAGAGGGAGACACAGAATCCCAAGCAGGCTCTAGGCTCTGAGCTGTCGCACAGAGCCTGATGCAGGGCTCGAACTCACGAACCGTGAGATCATGACCTAAACCAAAGTCAAATGCTTAACTGACTAAGCCACCCAGGCACCCGCAGACCCTTCTATTTAGAAGTCAAACAGTCATACTAAACAATTGTGAAGAACAGCCTGGAAGTAGTAACTGATACTCATGTAGTACTTCACGGGTGGTGATTTCAAAGCACTCTACGTATATTCTGTGGTCACTCCAAATCTTTCTCTTAATCTCTGACTCTCTCTACTGTGTTCTAAACACCCTCCCCCCCACACCACACATACACATGCATTTACGCAGGCACACATACTCACACGTGCCTGTGTGCACACACATGCATTTATATGCATGCCTACACAGGCACCTACACACACGTGCACGTACACACATCACTCCCATGCACACGCAGCTCTCCTGCACAACGCACACACATGCAATCACCACGTGCACCCACACACTACAGTTACATGCATACGTGCAGTGCGCTCCCCCCCACAAGTGCCCTCATACACGACCACACACACACAGATGCACACGCATACACACAGATGCACGCACACAGACTTACACACGGTTACACCCACGCACTTACACACGTGTCCTTGCACACACACGGACCTACAACGAACACGAGTGGACATATTGCAATTGAATGCTGAGGGGAGTCAAAGTGAGCGAAGAGAATCGTTAGGCTAGAAAACGGAATCAGAGATAGATACATGAAGTCTCCTCCACCATCTTCTCTCCAAATGTTAGTCCCAAAAGGGATCCCACCCCTTTGCTGGGGCGGAAAGGCTTTTTAAAGACAGTTTTACAAGGAGTTGTTGACGGTCGGAGGGTCCAGATGTGCCCGTGTATTTTTAAAAAATGCCGACACCGCGAATGCCTCCCCAAATGACGGACTCGTAACTTCCTCTTCAGCGGGGTTGTAGCCGAGACGAAAATAAGACTACTGACAACGGTAGAAATAGTTCTCGAGGTTCGGTAGGCGCCAAGTCTTATAGAGAAAATAGAATTGGGGAGACCGTAGGTGTGATCTCAGGCTATTTTCAGATGAAAACTCCAGATTGACAAAATCCTCACTGCAGTTCCGAGCATTTTATTATCAGGCTCTTTGGCTTTGGAGTTTAAACGCTGAATTTTAATAAACACACAGAAGAGCGTCCGAGCCCTGGGGGCACCGTTGGAAGCGTCGCCCCGGACCGCGCATAGACGCGCCTAGGACCATCGTCACCCCACACGCCGGGGACCCCTCGGGCCCATCGCACCTCCTGCCCTCTCTCCTCCTTCCCGAAGGCGACCACTGTCCTGGCTTGGGGCATCCGTGAGTTTTGCTTGCCTTTGCACCATTTATAACGAGAATTGTGCGCTACGTGTGCTGCTGATGAGACTGGTTTCCTTTCTGTCTCGTTTTTGGGTTAGGAGGCTCCGTAAACATTCGTATAGATGGCTTTTGTTTTGTTCTGTTTTGTTTTGCTATACAGGTGCTTGCATTTCTGTTGGGATTCTACCTGGGAACGAAACTTCTGGGTCATCAGGTGTGTATAATTCTTACCAGCAGGGGGTGTGAGCACCCTCCCCCCCGCCCCCCACCGTCTCACGCCTGGCACGCCTAGGCCTGGCACTGTCACAGTCCCAACTTGCTAATTCGACTCTTGGTTTCAGCTCAGGTCATGATCTCACAGTTCGTAAGTTCGAGCCCCTCACTGGGCTCTGTGCTGACAGCGTGGAGCCTGCTTGGGATTCTCTCTCTCTCTCTCTCTCTCTGTCTCTCTCCCCCTCCCCTGCTCACACTGTCTCTCTCAAAATAAATAAATAAAGTATTTTTAAAAAGTGTAAAAAAAAGATCAAATTCAAAGCACATAAAGTAGCTCTTGCCCGAGACATGAAAGCCGCTGGCCGCTCACCGCGGGCACGGGGTCTCCGACGGCAGCGACTCGGAAACCACCTAGTACCGCCACGATGGTTCCCAAAGCCCCCCCTCCCTGCTGTGGCTTCCCGGCCGGAAGGCAGGGCCCAGCTGTGTCTGGGCTCCTGTGAGTCTGCGCCCCCTCCCCGGAGGGGCCCTCGGCTGCTCTGAGGCCATCAGCTCCTCCACACAGACGCGCCTCTCCAGGATCTTCCAAAGGCTCCCGTGGAGGTGAGAGAAATTCTCTTCCTTCTCAAGCCCGCAGGCCTTCCGTGCTTCCTGCCCTCCGCCTGCCCACCGACCCCGGCTGGCGAGCTTCCTCCCCTGAGGAAGGGAGGAAGAGCCGTCCCCTGGCCCCGCCACGACCCGCAGCCGCAAGCCCACTTGCCGACCTGGCAGACCTCTCCTCCTCCGAGGAGGCCCTGCAGAATCGAGCAGAAAGGCGTTCCTTACTTGTCCCTGGCTCACCCCCCGCTGACCCGGGGCTGGGCCTCTGCCACTCCTTGCGGGTGCCGCCCCCACTCGCGCTCCGTTCCTCTGTTCACTTCCCTGTGCGGGCGCCAACCGCGCAAGCCGGGCCAGGCGCCCGGAGACCCGATGCGGCCTGCGTGGGCTGCATGGAATATTCCTTGACGGGGAGCCGCCGGCCATGGGCGTGGCCATATTCATCTCCCCCGCCTGTGGCCGAGGCCGAGACTGACCCTTCACCAGCAGGGCCTGGGACCTCCGGGAGTTTTGAGGGAACTTACTGTGTTTTCGGCTGATACAGAAATATGGACCCCACGTAAGGACACGCTTGGACTTGTAGAAGGCGGCCGCGGGGTGGGGAGGAAGTAGCCCTCCGCGAGGCAGTGACATCCGTAAGGAGCTCGTTAGCCACAGGTCATGCGGGTTGACAAGATAAAGAGGCTCAATAGGATAAAGATACTTTCACGGATGACAGCTGGGCACTGACTCGGTCATCGGGAAGACCCGAGCTCATCTTTCTTTCTTTTCCCATGAAAAATACATGTTTCACTTCGGGCCTCCTGGGGGGCTCCGTCGGTTGAGTGTCTGACTCTTGATCGCACCTCCGGTCATGATCTCACGGTTCGTGGGATCGAGCGCCGTGTCGGGCTCCATGCTGAGGGCCGAGCCTGTTTGGGATTCTCTCTCTCTACCCCTCTCTGTCCCTCCCCTGGTCATTCTCTCTCTCTCTCTCTCTCTCTCTCTCTCTCTCTCTCAAATTAAAAAAAATACATTTTCATGTATAAAAGATTAGAAATACCAACAAGTTAGAAGAAGAAAATTACCTATGTCCAAGTATCGAAAAAGGCGCTGTTCTTGCTGGTCTGTTCTCGACGCGAAGCCTTGTTTGCGTAGTTCAAACTCGGCCAAGGGGACTCCTTCATAACTTGCTCTATACTCTGGCCTTCTATCACAAATATTCCGGCAAGGCACGTCAAACTCTTTGCAAAACAGTGTTTTAAATGTACGCCAAATAGTCCAGCGATACTTAGTTCTTCCCAAACAGACTCGGATACAGAGCTTTGTACACAGAATTTTGGGGGCGTGTTTAGACTCGTTTCTTTGACTTACATATATTTTTTTACATGAAGTGGTTTTTTGTTTGTTTGTTTGTTTGGTCAGATTTAGGGGCATAGATTACTGGTTGCAGGATGGATTCAGCTGGAAAGGGCTGGATAGCCTTATGGCTTTGGAAAATACTTGCAGCCAGCTTACAAATTCACCAATGTTGTGCAAGGGTGGGAACCTCCTTGATTTTGCCAGCATCAGGCCTGACGTTATTTTAAAGTTTATTTATTTACTTTGAGAGAGAGAGAGAGAGAGAGAGAGAGGGAGGGGCAGAGAGAGGGAGAGAGAGAGAGAGAGAGGATCCCAAGCAGGCTCCGCACTGTCAGCACAGAGCCCTACGCGGGGCTCGAACTCACGAACTGCGAGATCACGACCTGAGCTGAAGTCGGATGCTTAGCCGACTGAGCCCCTCCAGGCGGCCCAGGCCTGACATTATTTTAAGCATTTTTGTTAAACGTGAGAGGCACTGAAGGCACCCCGGGCTGTAACTCTCATTCCCTTGTCGCCAGGAAGGGTGAACATCTCCCCCCCACCCGACCCCGGGACGCACCCGAGTTCTTCTTCTTCAGTGGTGAATTCTCGGTCTGTCGCTCGCTCGCCTGGAGGGAGTTGAGTCTCATAACGTGTACGAGTTCCTTGTGCGACAGAAACATCTGGGCGCTGGCATCTCCCCGGCAGGCCAGCGTGGTGGCGCCGCCGCCCGCAGCGCCGGCCCAGCCGAGGAGGCGACGTCTCCTCTTCCGCCGTCTTCTCTTTCCTGGGGCTTGTCCCCCTTGATGTGCGGGGTCGAGTTTATTGGACTCGTCGCTACGATTTACTGGAATGAGCCCGCGTGTGTTCTTGCTGACCGCCGGCTTCCTCCGACTCCCCCTCTAGGGAAACGGGCAGCGGGCGGCTCTGGCCTCGTTAATCCCGCCCCAACGCAGTGCGCCAGGCCTTCCTCTCCTGACGGGATCGGGTCATGGGGACCTGAGGGCGGCCTCCCTGGGGCAGGTCCAGTGGAGGGGAGGCCTGTCCACCTCCTGTCGTCTTGTTGGAGGGGCCGCTGGAAGGTTCGAGACGAGGTGTGTGCACGCGGGATGCTCAGGGCCTCCGCCGTGCCGGGTCCTCGGCAGGTGCGGGGGCGGGGGGGCGTGGATCGGCTGGCGCAGCGCAGCCTAGAGGCGTGCGGGCCAAGGTGCCCAGTGGGGCCCTCGGGGCCGAGCCAGCGGCCCCCACCCCCCGGCAGCCCGAGGACAGGAAGACTCCAGCGGGCGACCGGCAGCTCGCGGGTTTCATCTAGCTTGTTAGGAATTTCCAGCTTGTGTTTACAAGGGTGTTTACAGGAGCGCATTTTCTTCAGGGAACGATGAAGTCCTTAGAAACAGCTTTCTTTTTTTTTTTTAACGTTTATTTATTTTTGAGACATAGAGACAGAGCGTGAGCAGGGAAAGGGCAGAGAGAGGGAGACACAGAATCCGAAGCAGGCTCCAGGCTCTGAGCCATCAGCACAGAGCCCGACACGGGGCTCGAACTCACAAACCGTGAGATCATGACCGGAGCGAAGTCGGCCGCTCAACCAACTGAGCCACCCAGGCGCCCCTAGAAACAGCTTTCTTTGACAATCCTTCCTTTTTTAATTAACAGACTGATATTTCTTTCTTACCCTGCTGAGGGGACGGATTGCATTACCTGACTTATGAATGCTGACCCAGGCTTGCACAACCGGTCACTTGATCGGTGTGTATAATTCTTTTTTTTAAAGGTTATTTATGTATATTGAGGGAAAGAGAGAGAGAGAACGAGCAGGGGAGAGGCAGAGAGAGAGGGAGAGAGTCCCAAGTAGGCTCTGTGCTGTCCGTGCAGAGCCTGACTAAGGGCTCGTTCCCACGAACCGTGAGATCCTGACCTGAGCTGAAATCAAGAGTGGAACGCTCAACCGCCTGAGCCCCCCAGGGGCCCCTGTAATTCTTTTTTTTTTTAATTTTTTTTAATATTTTATTTATTTTTGAGAGCAGGAGAGACAAAGCATGAGTGGGGGAGGGGCAGAAAGAGAGGGAGACACAGAATCTGAAGCAAGCCCCAGGCTCTGAGCCGTCAGCACAGAGCCCGATGTGGGGCTCGAACTCACAGACTGTGAGATCATGACCTGAGCTGAAGTCGGCCGCTTAACCAACTGAGCCCCCCAGGCACCCCTGTAATTCTTTTTATACATCGTTGGACTTGATTTGCTAAGACTTATTGAGAATTTTCACATCAATGTTTACGAGAAGTATTGATCTGTAGTTTCCTTTTCTCGTAATGTCTTTGTCTGACTTCATTATTAGGGTGATGCGGGCCTCAAGAACGTAACAGGAAGTGTTGTTGGTTGTACTTTCCGGAACAGATTGTAGAGAATTGGTGTAATTTCTTCTTCACATGTCTGGTAGGATTCACCGGTCAACACCTCTGAGCTCACTGTCTCTGTTTGGGAAGGTTATTAATTATTGATCAAATCCTTTAATAAATGTGGGCTTATTTGGATTATCTGTTTCTTCTTCTACGAGTTTTATAGATCTCCTCTTTCAAGAAGTTGGTCCATCCCGGGGCACCTGGGCGGCTCAGTAGGTTAAGTGTCCAACTTTTGATTTCAGCTCAGGTCATGAGCTCATGGTTCGTGGGACTGAGTCCCATATTGGGCTCAGCGCTGACAGCACAGAACCTGCTTAGGATTCTCTCTCTCCCTCTCTCTCTGCCCCTCCCTTCCAACTCCCACTCAAAATGAATAAATAAATATTAAAATAAAAAAAAACTGGCCCAAGTGATCAGGTTTGTTGGCATGAGCTGTTTGTAATATTCTTCTATTAGCTTTTCAATGGTCACGATTTGTAATCTTTTAAGAATTTTCTGCTAGGTCTGTTCTCTATTTGCAGGTGCTCCGACTCATTTGTCTATCTAGGTAAGTGACAAGTTTGGCACACCCGTTGGGGTCCGGGCACCATGGCGAGGCCCCAGGGAGTCAGGGGTAACAGGAGGAAAAGGCCTCAGGTGGGTGGACCTAAGTTACAGTGTGGGGGCCTTCGGGCACGTGGGGCGTGGCTCCTGGCTCCATAGGGAAGTAGACCCCCAGAGAGGCGTTAATCAGAGATGACGGCCCGGGGGGTGTGGTATTCTGGGGATAGGGCTGTGCCCTGGGTAAGGCAAGCCTAGGGGAGCGCTTTTATTCTTCGGGGTGGGGTCTGCGTAACAGCTAGGGGGCATCAGCTGGAGAGGCATCGGGGAGGTGGCTGGCTGTCCCTCATGTCGCTTTGAGACAGCGACACCGTGGTGGATTTATGTCAACATACGCAGAAGTACTTTGGCTGAAAGTACTTAGGAAAGCTCCGTTGAGTCTATACCGAGAGTGCTGGGTCACGCACTATTGAAAGCATAAGACGTGTTACCCAATGCACCTGAAAAACAGGTTTCTTCATGTGTCTGTTGTGTCTCTTGGCTGTGAATGTAGTGAAGCCTGGTGGCCGTTAGGGAAATGCGTGAACAGAGCCGCCTCCCAGGAGGCCGCGACCTTGGGGTGCAGGCTCCGGGCAGAACACTCTTTCCTGGAGTGCCATCCCCACCCTCTGAGGTCTCTTTGTCCTGCGGAGCAAGATTCAGACTCTGGGGATGGGGCATCCATTCGGGATGGTCTCCCGCCGCACGGGGTCGGCCTGTTTCCACCCACTGGCAGAGAAATCGCGAGTGGGAACCGCGATGACTTCTTTAGGGTATGTTTCAACAAGTATCCTCACTGCGTTCAAAGCAATGTCCTTTAAAAATTTCCCCAAGGTCAGCTTGGGGCGGCTCAGTCGGTTTAGCCTGGGGTGGCTCAGTCGGTTTAGTCTGGGTGGCTCAGTCGGTTTAGCGGTGGACTCTTGGTTTTGGCTCACGTCATGGTCTCGCAGTTCGTGAGATCGAGCCCCGTGTTGGGCTCCATGCTGACAGTGCAGAGCCTGCCCGCGATTCTCCCTCTCTCTGTGCCCCTCCCCCTCTCATGCTTGCTCTCTCTCAAAAATAGATAAACCTAAAAACATTTTTTTAAATTTTCCCAAGGTTTTGTGGTGGTTGGGTGTCATTTTAGAGTTTCCTGGGGAAGTAGTTTCCTCTCTATCTCTCTCTGTAACATATGCATCTCTCTCTCTCTCTCTCTCTCTCTCTATCTATCTATCTATCATCTGTCTATCTATCCACACACATATATGAGCCATTTGAAACATTGGGAGACATAATGGCCCTTCACCAGGAAACGCTTCTCCAAAGAGAGTCTCCTGTATAGTCACAAAGCCATTAGCTTGCCTATGAAGTTGAATACTGATTCAAATATTTTTCTTTGTCTACAAAATGTCTTTTTTAAAAAAAAAATGTTTATTTATTTTTGAGACTGGGAGAGACAGAGCACAAGGAGGGGAGGGGCAGAGAGAGAGGGAGACACAGAATCTGAAGCAGTTCCAGGCCCTGAGCTGTCAGCACAGAGCCCGACGTGGGGCTTGAACTCACAAACCTCGAGATCATGACCTGAGCTGAAGTCGACCGCTTATCTGACTGAGCGCCCCCAGGTGCCCCCAAAATATCTTTTACGGCTTCCTAAGCAAGACCTGGTCAAGGATCTCACGTCGCATTTAATTGCCACGTCTCCTTAATCTCTTTTAACCCAACAGTCGGCCCTACGCCATCGTGTTTCCTGATTTTTGTTCCTCGATGGTCAACTCTGCAGTCAAGAGGCCAGCTCATTTAGTGAAAATCACGCGTGTGCCGCGAGTTGTGCGGCGGACACCATCTTAACGGTGTCTTTTACAGTTTGCTCTCCGCTTGCCTCCCTCCCTGGAGGAGACCCGCCAGGCGTGATGGGGAAGCTTGTCGGGAGAGCGCTGTCCGGCAGCCCCGTGGCCGCTGCGTTAGTACCTGATGCTCAGGGCGGTTACGAGACTCGCCTGGATCTCTGAGACGTGGCAGAACGGGCGTCCAGCTGGGACCTCTGATTCCACGCCTCTGTCTGCGCAACTTGGAGGCGGCCTGTCCCTCGGAGCCTCTGTTTCCCCTCGCGGAGATCGAGGAGTGATGCCACCTCACCTGGGACAGACGTCGCAGGTCTCGGGGTGCCGAGAGCCCGGGCGTCCAGGAGCTCCGCAGGGGCCTGGAGCGCAGCTTCCGGCGCAAAGAGCATGTTGGGATCCCCGGCCCGGGTCCTGGCTCCACCACCTGCCACCCGCGTGGCCACGGGCAAGGGCACCGAGCTTCTCACAGACTCCCAGCTGCCTCTCGTGGGACACACGCAGGGTCACGATGTCTGCCTATGGGGCTGAAGAAGGAGAAGATGAGACGGGGAGGCAGAACGCAGGTGCGCTGCCTGGTGCGTGGCCGGAATGCCAGGTGAAACCGGATGGAAATGGAGAAGCCGTCGCATACAAGGCAGAGAGCAGGGCGGCCGGAATAGAGTGTAAGGCAACTGCTGACTTCTAGATGCGGGGCGTCTGAGAACACAGCACCGTCTGGAGCAAACGGAATGAAAACCAGATGTGACCTGGGAGCCCCACGCCGTAATCCACCCGCGGCCACGCCACGTTCCGCCGGGGGCTGCGGTCTCTGCTTGGAAAACGCGTTACGCAAAGATACTTGGCATAGTTTGGGGACGGCCAGGTGGCAAGTCAAAACGGAACTAAAACTTACTGAAGTTCTTGTGAACGAATCACTCACGTGCGTGTCTTTCTAGTTTCGGGCAAAATAAAATAAACTTGAAAACCAGCAGAAGTGTTCTTTGCTGCTACGGATTTCTGTCTGGATCCAAACCATTCTAGTTTCGTAAACCCGAAATCACCGTGCTCCGGTCCGATGGTGAGCGAGTGGGGTTTTCGGAGCCGTGCCTCCCGCCTTACCAGATAGTCTAGACTCAAGTCCACCGTGTGTCCTCTGGAGGGAGGAGGTGAACGGGTTCTCTCTGAAGGTGAAGTCTATGGTAGATACCCCAGGAAGCCAGATGGGGAAGCCCCCAGTGTTTTCTTGGCCTGCCGGGAGAGCCGAGTAGTGGAAACCCACGGACGCCCTTGTCACGCTCCCGGTGGGAAGCCGCATGGCCGAGGCAAGATGGCAGGAAGTGAAGGAAAGTGCAGGTTCTGGGGGGTCCCGTCTAGGGGGCCCCGCTCCCTGATTGGAAGACTGGATGGAGAAGGTGGGTGGTGGGCAGGGGGGAGGAATGCAGGGTGAATCCGGGTTTCTGGCTTGAGCTGTTGGCCGATGGTTCTGCCCTCGGTGTCAGGGGAGACTCGGGACTTGGGAACACTTTGGGGAAGATTACCAGCCGTTCGAAACCTTAGTTTCTTCTCCCATGAAATGGAGCCAAGGTCGTGTAGTCTCCAGCTGATATGAAAATTGGGACGCCGTGTAACACATCTAGAGGAGCCGGGGACGGACAGAGTGTTTCTTACACGTTTACCCCACCACCCGTGCGCAGGCCCCTCCCGTCGGCGCCCCCGGCCCCTCGTCCGCACCTCCTGCGGGCCGTGGACAGCCGAGCCCCTGGCGGGCTCTCAGGTCGGCTCTGGAGCTGAATCCCCTGATGCTGGTCCCAGCACGGGCCGCGGCTGGAAGGTGGGCTTTTCGTGGCATGAGGGGATTATGCCGTGAAATTTTCTCGCAAATGGATCCACTTCTCTTTGCTTCCGGCTCTTTCTCCCTCTGGCCTCCCCCTTTCCCGCTCCTTCATTCAAAGCAACGCCTGGGCCCCTATTGCCTCCGAGAAAGGAGGCGACGTTTGGAAGACAGACAATACACGAGAGCGAGAGTGACGACACCCCCGCGTCGCTCCAGTGCTGGGTCTCGAAGCGAAACGCTCAGGGAGTTAAGAGGTGAGCGACGCGCTCCCACACGCACCTCGGTCTCTCCTTTCCGCAACCCGCAGACACAGCACGCCATAACCCCCCGTCCTTCCTCATCCTTCCCAAGGCTGTGTGCGTGTGCACGCGTGTTGTTTTCATACATGAACGCATACGTGTGCACACACGCACGCATGGCTGTGAGTTGTGTATACGTGCGCGTGCGTATGCACGTACACATGTGTGCAAGTGTGCGTGTCTGCACGTGCGTGCACGTGTGTGTGGGGGGCTGCGGTCTCTCCAGGGCCCAGCCCCTGAGCCCCACTCTCTGGGCTTCGCCCCGGGGGGATGACGAGACCTCAGAAAGGTGGGGGTGACCCGCAGAGGAGGAACCCCTTCTTCGTCAGAGGCCTGGCAGGGGCCAGGGGGACGCCCAGCCCGGCAGCACGTCCAGGGCGCAGGCGGCAGGGGGCAGGGGCCGGGCAGGCGGGAGGACACATCCCTCGGTGCCACTGTGCGGGCGGAGCTCACGCGCCCGTCCACGCGACCCCAGCCCGCGTACCAGCGGTGGGGGCACGACAGACTCGGACCTCGTCTGGAGATGAATGAGAACAGGTCTCAAAACGGTCCGTGGGACCGGGTGGCGACGGCCTGTCGCAGGAGGTTCGGGCGATCCCAGAACACGCGGTCCTGTGCACGGTTCTTCCCTCATCTCTGAGAGGAGACGCGAGCGCGTCGTGGTCGAGCTGAGGTCGTCTCTTCCTTTGGGAGAGCGCCGCGATGGTTTGTAAGCTGGCATCCTCGGCCCCTTGGGCCGCCTGTGCTCCGCGCCGACCGGAAACGCGCCGGGCGCGGGCACGGCTCCACGTCTTCCCTCCGGGGACCCAGGGGAAGCCGGCCCCGACGCCGCCCCTGGCTTATTGAGAACCTTCCCCCAAGCCCGCGTCCGTCCGTGCCTCTCCATCACGGGCTCATTACTCTGATTCAAATAAAGCAGTGATTTGATTTTCCTGGGGAGCTTCATTAGCATGAAGGAAAATTAAATTTACCAGGGAAAGGAGGAAACGAGCGAATAAAAAATATGACAAGTAATTGAATTTTAGGTCCATGAACTCTGCTGTGTGATTCGATTCTGCCACAGGGAAACGAAGCTCCCTCTTCCACGCAGAAACCCGCTAATGCGTATAAACAGCCTGGGGCTCGTGGGCAGATGGCCCCCCGTGGGGACGTGTGATCTGTTTATGCCATGGACACAGTCCCCTGGCTGGGGGGTGAGCTGACTGGTTCAGGGGAGCCCCCTGCGTTCTGCCGGACGCCGCGGTCACAGCCGCAGCCTGTGCCCTGCGTTTTGCACAGCCCGGCCCGGGGGCAGGTGCGGGCGGCATCGCCGTGGCCTCTGAGCGCGGAGGGTGCGTCGTCCCCCGGCCCTACCTCGTGTGTGGCTTTCCCATCCTCTCCGAGACCACGGTCCAGGCCCTTGTGCCCCCCGATCCTGGGCCCGCCCGACCCCAGGCGCCGGGGGACCACGGTTGTGCGCCCATCCCCCATGCAGCAGGCCCACCGCCTGCCCGTTCCAGCCTCCCTTGGAGCGGGCATCTCCCTTCTGTCTGGGAACTGCCGATGTCCCCTGCAGGACGGGAGGCGGGCCCCTCCAGTTCCGGCTGGTTGACCCCTGTGCCTCGTGAAAGCATTTCTGGTCTTAAACAGCATCTCACCGCGGGGCCCGTGTGCTGGACCACACGGAGCCGGCGCGGCTGCTCTGTTGACCTCCGGCCCCTGGCCTGCTGAGTGAAACCAGGCGAGAGTTCCCGGGGAGGCTGGGGCCCGGGGGGACTGGAGGACAGATCCGAGCCTGTTTACATTCTCTTTCCCCGAAGGTGATCGATGGCCTCCCCCACCTCGAGCCCAGCTCCCCTGGCCCTTTTATGCGCTGCCGCGGCTTTCAAGAGCGGAGAATGTACCGTGTGTCTTTGCCGTGTTTGCCAGCAAGGGTGGAGATCGGATTACCAGCGCAGAGTCATTCATCTTTCCTCCCAAGGCAAAGCCTGTGTCCACACGGCCTGTGTCCACATGAGTTCATCTTGCAGATTCAGTCGGTCAGGAGCGGGAGGCCCCGAGCAGGGGCCCCGGGGAAAGGGAGGCGGGGGCCCGGGCCGGCGGACGGCGATTTAACGCAGCTTCTGGGGTCTGGGTCTGGTTTTCTACCAGCGGTGTGTCTGATGTCCTCACCGTCCGGCCGGTCAGTGCTGGTTCTCCCAGGTTCCTGGGTTGGGGGACGGGAGGCGTTTCCTGCCCCTTGCAGAATAGGTATGGACTTCGGCAGCATTATCGAAGCTCCTGAAAACAGACGTGCGTATCTGGAGGGAAAGCTGAGGCCAGGCCGTGGGTCCGAGACAGACTCCCGCCATCACCACTGGCCATGTAACTTTGGGAACATTTCGAATGTGCAGAAAAGTAGCGAGAACAGCAAAAAAATTTGCCATATTTGTGTCAGTTTCCACTGAGAAATCAAACACACCGATGGGGCACCTGGGTGGCTTGGTTGGTTAAACGCCCAACTCTTGATTTCAGCTCAGGTCATGATCTTATGGTTTGTGGGTTCGAGCCCCGTGTCGGGTTCTGTGCTGACAGCTCGGAGCCTGCTTGGAATTCACTCTCTCTCTCCCTCTCTCAGCCCTTCCCTTGCTCGTTTTCTCTCTCTCTCAAAATAAGTAAATATAAAAACCAAAATTAAAGAAAACACACGGAGAAGCCCACTGTGCTCCCTGTCCTTAAATCGATGCTTCTCATTCCCAGAACATCACTGCGCCGTTGTGAAAGATGACCACATCGTTACCCAGTATGGAGCAAAGGACCCAGTTTTCATGTGAACACATCATCCCGTAATACGCTTTTTTCACCCGACATTACGTTATGCAAGTTAATGACGTTGACAGATGAAGCACAATTCACTTCATTTAACTGGTGCACAGCGTTCCGTTCCACAGGCCCAGCACACGTTAATTGTGGCGATGGCGCACGTTTGGGTGGCTTCGGTCAGGAACCGGGAAGGGTCTGAGTGAGATCTCACCCACTTACGGGCCGGCAAGGTGGGCTGTCCAGTTTCAAGCTGCTGGAAGAAGATACGAGGTTCTGGGGTCAGAGATGGAAGACGATTATTCACAGCCAAAGCAGTGGCCGGAGTGTCACACATGCGCCCATGGTTCCTTGACTCCGGCGCCCACGGGGTGACACGGAGGGCCGGGCAGCAGCTGCACACGCAGCAGGTCCAGTTCAAGAGAAGGTCCCTGAGCCTGGGGGACCCTGTGGATGTAGAGCAGGCGGGACGCAAGCTGCCTCTCTGTCCTGGGGTGAGACATCGGCCTTCGAGATTCCTTCCTACAAACACAGCTTTGAAACGTGGCGGGTTAGGAGCAGTCAAGGCTCTGCGGTCTTGGCACAGCCAGTGAGACACAGAGGGAACGGGTAGCCCGAGGAGGACCCCGTCTTCCAAAGTTTCTCTGTTTTAGCTCTTACAGGTGTGAAGAAGCGCCCCCACTGGTCTCCCTGCACAGGCCACGGGAGAAATTGCTCTTAGCGGCCATCGTCAGAATTCACAGCTCATGTCATCCCACTTCTTTCTGTCGTACTGATCGTTCGGTTTCCTCTTCTGTTCTTAGTCTTCTCATTTGTGCCTGTTTTTGTGCATTTGCCTTTTTTGCATGCATTATAGGTGTTCTTTGTATATGTTGCATACTAATTCATTGTCGGTTATATGTAATAAGAATATCTCTTTTCACCCCATGATTGTCTTCCTTTTTTAAAAGTTTATTTTATTTATTTACTCTTGAGAGAGAGTGAGAGAGAGAGCATGTGCATGAGTGGGGGAGAGACAGAAAGAGAGGAAGAGAGAGACTCCCAAGCAGGCTCCTCACTGTCAGTGTAAGAGCCTGATATGGGGCTTGAACTCATGAAGAATGAGATCATAACTTGGGCCAAAATCAAGAGTCGGACACTCAACCAGCTGTGTCACCCAGGTGCACCCCCCCATGGCTGTCTTCTTCTTTGTTTATAGGTTTTCATCTCAGAGAAAAGTTTTAGGGTTTTAAATGTGAAAAAAGACATTATAAAAAATATATTTCACTTGTAATAGTATTAAAAAGAATAAAATACTAGGGGAATAAGTTTAACCAAGTAGGTAAAAGATCCGTAGTCTGAAGACTATAAGATGTTGATGAAAGAAATTGAAGATGACACAAATAAATGGAAAGATAGCCCATGTTTTTGGAGTGGAAGAATTAATATTGTTAAAATATCCGTATACAAAATCACCTATAGATTTAATGCAATCCCTATCAAAATTCCAATGGTATTTCTTGCAGAAATAGAAGGAAACAATCCCAAAATTGACAGGAATCATACAAGGCTCCAAATAGCAAAGCAAAGTTGAAGAAGAATGAAGCTGGAGGCATCACACTTCCTGATTTCAAACTATGTTAAAAATTTGTAGTAATCAAAACAGCACATTACAGACATGAAAACAGACACGTGGACCCATGGAACATAAGAGCAAGCCCGGAAATAAATCCGCACATACACGGTCACCTAATCTTTGACGAGCATGCCAAGAACACATAATGGGGAAGGAACAGTCTTCAGTGAATAATATTGAAACACCTGCATGTCCACATGCAGAAGAATGACGCCGGGTCCCTGCCACTCGCAAAAATATAACTTGAAACAGATTAAAGGCTTCGGTGTAAGACCTGAAGCCAAAACTGCTACAAGAAAACATTGGGAAGAGCCCCTTTAACATTCGTCCGGGCAAAAATTTCTCTGGATTTGACACCAAAAGCAAAGGCGACAAAAGAAAAAAAAAAATAAACGAGTGTGACTACCTCAAACGCAAGCACCGCAGCAAAGGACCCGTCGACGGAATGAAAGAGCCATCTACAGAACAGGGGAACATACTTCCAAAGCTTGGATCTGAGAAGGGCTCATAGCTGATCTATATGCAACACATACAACTTAGAAGTAAAAACCAAAGACGAAAATAACTTGCCTAGAAATGGGCAAAGGAACTGAATAGTTCCCCAAGGAAGACACGTGAACGATGCTCGCCGTCGCCGATCGCCAGGGGGCGGCGGATCCGAACCGCAGCGAGGACCACCTCACGCCTGTCGGAGCGGCTGAAATCAGCAACACGAGAAACACCAGGTGCTGGCGAGGACGCGGAGAAAGGGGACCCCCGCGCGCTGTCGGTGGGAGTGCACACTGGTGCAGCCGCTCTGGAGAACAGCGTGGAGGTTGGGATTCTCTCTCTGCCCCTCCCTGCTTGTGCTCTCTCTCTCACAAAATAACTAAATAAACTTTAAAAAAAAAGGCGCCTCCACTTTCCCTGCCTGGTCCTTGGTGGGGATTACAGGGTGTGTTGTGACATCCAAAGTTGCTGTACAGGTGTCTCGCTGGGGACCCGCTGTCGGGAGCAGGACGCCTGAACGCTCAGTGCACCTGTGGTCTGAGGACTCGTATATTTCTTCGGTGTCCGGAATTCCTTAGGTATTTTATCTTCAAACTGGGTTTCCTTCCGGTCTCTGCCTTCCCTTTTTCTGGAAGTCCGCCATCTCCCGCGGGGCCTCTTGGGGATGTGTGTCTGCTGTCCCTGGGTCCCGGGGAGAGGGGCCCCAGTTCACCTCCTACCTTCCACTGCGTCCAGCCTACAGTTCATCTTTCCCGTTGCTCTTCCGCTCGTGAGCTCAGCGCTCCGGTTCAATTTCTTACATTTCGCTGTTTGATCATTCGCTCTCGTTTTAACTTACGACAGTGGGATTTCACGTTCCTTGAGTTTTGAAGTGTTTTATCCGCTGTGAGTTCTTGTATCGACTGCTGCTTTTACTGCCTTTCCTCTTCGGTTTCCAATAACGTCAGGGGCTTTGGATCTGGGGGAGGGATCGTCGCATTTCGAGTGGGAAGTTTTGCTTTGATATCATTTCATTTTATTCTTTCTCTGACCCGACGCTCTCTGGCTGGTGACTTTGGAGAGCTCTGCTGGGGCTGCCGGCCGGGACAGACAGGACCGGTGCCTCTCGTGCTGTTTTGGGGACACGAATAGTCCAGAGACGTGTTGTACTCTCGGAGGAGCCCGCCACGTCCCCAAGCACATAGACGCACACGGAAGGTGCTGGCGTCACTCGCGTCAGCAGCACTGAGTTGCCACTTGCTGTCAGCAGCTTGGCTCTGAGCTGCACAGGGCTTACCCCCAAATCTCATCAATTCCCCGCAGCGGGGTCCAGTTCACTCCTGTTCCGTCCATCAAAGGTTGATGGCACTTTGAGGCGGTCCTGTACCTCGCCTAGGGTTCTGCAGCCGCCGAAGGCCTCCCAAACCTGCCTGACCCGGCCCGGCCCCTGGGCGGGCCACGGTGGGTGTCCGTGCTACCCACTCGCTTTGTTACTTTAACGTTTACTTATTTTTGAGAGAAACATAGAGACAGAGCACGCACAAGTGGGGGAGGGGCAGAGAGAGGGAGAGAGAGAGAATCCCAAGCAGGCTCCGTGCTGTCAGCACAGATCCCAAAGCAAGGTTCTATCCCACAAACTGTGAGATCATGACTTGAGCTGAAACCAAGAGTCAGGCACTTAACTGAGTGAGCCACCCAGGTGCCCCCTACCTGCTTTTTTTTTTTTAATTGTTTTACATTTATTTATTTTTGAGAGACAGAGAACAAGTGGGGGCAGGGAGAGAGAGAGAGGGAGACACAGAATCCAAAGCAGACTCCAGGCTCCGAGCTGTCAGCACAGAGCCCGACACGGGGCTCGAACTCATGAACTGCGAGATCGTGATCTGAGCTGAGGTCAGACGCTTAACCGACTGAGCCCCCCAGGCGCCCCCCCACCTGCTTTTTAAATGCACTGTAAACCAGGCACTTTGAAACTATTAGAATCCAAAAAGATGAGTCTGCACTCCAAATCCAATAGTCTTAACAAACTCTGATCTTGAGCAGGTAACTGTTTTCTCCCCCCTTCCTTCCTCCCTCCCTCCCTCCCTTCTTTTTTATACCCCAAGAAACTGCAAGAAAGACCACGTAGGTTTTAAAATGGATTCAAGGGGCTCCTGGGGGGTGCAGTCGGTTAGGCGTCAGAGTCTTGATCTCAGCTCAGCTCATGATCTCACGGTTCGTGAGTTCTAGCCCCACATCAGGCTCTGTGCCGACAGCGGGGAGCCTGCTTGGGATTCTGTCTCTCCTTCTCTCTGCCCTTCCTCCCCTTGTGCCCTCTTGCTCTCTCAAAATAAATAAATAAATCAAAAAAAAAAAGAAATTTAAAATGGATTCAAAATAGCAACCCAGGCAATTTCAAAGTTTCCATTTGAATAACCATTTAATGTTGAATTGTAAGCCAGCAAAAACGAGAGCTATCAATCTGAGGAGATTCAGTTGTTAACGTCCCAAGACAAGGACCTTATTTCGAAAGCCCTACACAAAGTCCTGGTCCATTTCGTTGCACTTATTAGACTCACGCGCTAATTCACGGGAACAGAGACTCAGTAGCCAGAATAGGAGTTCTGCGAAAGGAGACCGGAGTCTTCTGACACGGGCAGGGATCCGGCGAAACAAACAAGCAAGCGGGCCACCGTGCGCAGCTCCCGTGCGGCTGGGAAATGAACCTTCTGGAATCCTTCTCCGACCTCCACTGTTGGGAAGGACATGGGGAGTGACGGTCTGGGGACAGATAAACCTTGATCGTGACTCAGTTTTCTGTATGCTTGTGTGACCTGGGATAATTAGCGACTCCCCGGAATCTTGGCTTTTCTCCCGCGGTGTTGCGTGGGTCAGCGAGGTTGTGTCTGCAGCGCCCCAGCCCGGCGCTGGCTACCTCCACTCCTCGGTGCCTGGTGGCTAGAAAGAGAAAATGAAAAGAGATCTTACGCCAAAACAAACTGCAAATCAACCTCAGATACGCAGCAGCAGGAGAAATAGATGAGCACCGTGAGCTGTTGGGATGGAGAACCTTCCAGAAGCAGGCAGGCGGGCCCATCCAGGGTGAGATCCGTGACCTCTAAGGCTTCCCCCAGAGGCAGGACGGCACCGTGGTTAAACGCCGACTCCAGAACCGCAGTGCCTGGTTCAGGTGCCGCTTCCCTCCCTTACAGCTGTGGGACCGAGGCCTGGACACAAAGGGAATAATAACGAAACCCACTTCTCAGGGTTGTATGAAGATTCGACTAGTTAAATCTTTATTTATTTGTTTTAATGTTCGTTCATTTTTGAGAGAGACAGAGCACAAGCAGTGAGGGGGAGGGGCGGGGAGAGAGAGAGGGAGACACAGAATCGGAAGCAGGCTCAGGCTCTGAGCCGTCAGCACGGAGTCCGACGGGGGCTCGTGAACTGTGAGATCATGACCTGAGCCAAAGTTGGACATTTAACGGACTGAGTCACGCAACTAGTTAATATTTATTTTAAAAAATTCAGAACAGTGGCTGGCATTTGCAAGCAATGTATATATATATACATACACACACACATATATATACAACACACACACATATATACACACACACATATATATACATATACATACACACACACATATATTATACACACACACACACATATATACACACACACACATATATATACACATACCATATATATCATATATATATATACATATATATATATATATATGTAAGAAATTCTGGTTGATAGTGAATAGTAAACCATATATATATATATATTATATACACACACGTGTACATACTATATATACTATACTATATATATATAGTATATACTATTATATATAATAGTAAACCATATACTTGGTTTACTATTCACTATCAACCAGATGGTTTACTATTCACTATCGACCAGAATTTCAAAGACAAAAAATGAACCAGACACAATATATGGTATTCTTACTGTTAGGGGTTGAATCGTGTCCCCTCAAACTTCATATGTTGACGTCTCCCTCCCCGTTAGTGCCTCAGATGGAACCAAATTGGGAGAGAGAAGCTTTAACGATGTGACTGAGGCCCTAATCCCAACCGCTGGCGTCCTTATAAGAGGAGGAGGTTGCGAACACTGGAGGGATTGGACCGTGTCTCTATGCCCAGGAGAGAGGCCTTCAGGACAACCAGCCCCAACACCTGACCTTGGACCCCCTGCCTCCAGCACCTCGAGGAAACCGGTTTCTGCGTCGGCCACGCGGCACCCAGCAGCACTTTGTGACTCCCGCCCCAGCCAACGAACACGCTCCTCAAGATCTCTCGTACCAGACGGAAAAGTAAGTATTTTTTCCAATTGAGAAATGGGCCAGGTGGGCGCCTGGGTGGCTCCGTTGGTTAAGTGTCCGACTCTTAGTTTCACCTCAGGTCACGTCTCACGGTTCTTGGGATCGAGCCCCGCATCGGGCTCTGCGCTGACGGCGTGGAGCCTGCTTGGGATCCTCTCTCTTTCCCTGTCTCTCTGCCTCTCCCCTGCTCTTGTGCGAGTGTGCTTTCTCTCAAAATAAATAAATATTTAAAAATTATAAAAAAATAAAAGTGGGCCAAGTATATAAACAATTTACTAAAAAAAAAAAAAAAGTGGCCCGCACCCATAAAAAATGTGTTCGGTTTCGCCAACAGTCAAAAAAGTGTGAGCCTCAATGACGGCCTTCTAGTTAGCGCATCAGACCGACCAAAAGGAAAGAAAGAGAACCCCCAAGCCAGGCCACTGTCCTGGCTGGCCATCTTCTGGAACCGTCTTCCAGGAGCACCGCACAGCTGGGTATCAAAGCTCCACCTACAAAACGCATTTTGTTTGCTCTTGCGAGTTTTTTGGTTGGTCTCCTTTTCCTACTACAAGCGGACAGGTACGCGCCCGTGGGCTCCCCTGACGTCCCGCCGGGCACAGGGGTCACTGCTCTGCCCTCGGCCCCTCAGCGCGTGCGGTGCCCGGAGCGGCACAGACGTCCTGCTGGTTCTGGCTCACGGCCCTCGCCAGACGCGGACGTGACTGGGGGCTGGGGTCCGGGATCTGGGATCTGGGATCCCGCCGCGCTGGCTCAGGACAGCGTGTCGACATAACTCTACCGGGGTGGGCGCGCCCACCGCAGGCTGCCGCGTTCGGAGCGTAAATCGCCCACGCAGGACGGCGACACTGCGGCGCCCCCAGCGTCTCCCGGTGCCTCTTCGTGACCCCGCCCTCCACCGCGCCCCCCAGCCTCGGATCTGGCTTCTGTCGCTGCACCCCAGTTTGCGTGTGACCCACAAATGAGGGGCAGCGTCGGCGCGCGTTCTGTGCCATCCGGCTGCTCTCACTCGGCATAAGCACGGCGGGACGCGTCCCCGTCCTTGCGACAATGGCACGTCTGTCTGGTTGCCGACGGGGGATTCCGCACATTTGTGTCATGGCCGATCGGCTCTCTGCGAGTGCAGGGACGATGGACACTGGTGCCCACATGGCTGCCACGTGGGGCATACCCCCACATGAAATCGTCCCACCTACACATGACATTGTCCCACTCCCACATGACATTGTCCCACCTCCACATGACATCGTCCCACTCCCCGCATGACTACCCCACCCCCACATGACATTGTCCCACCCCCACAAGACATTGTCCCATCCTCATCATACATGACATTGCCCCACCCCCATCTGACATTTTTTTGAGTCACTTCACAGACCTGGTGACTCCTGGCGATTCCCCTGTGGCCGTGTGTCCAGAATGACAAACCAGAGTCCAGGGGCCCGGCGATGGGGAGAAGACAAGTTTGGTGGAGGCCTGGGCGCGTCGCGGTCTGGGTTTCGTCCTCCGCAGCCCGGCTGGGGGCCGTCTGGTCTCCCTCGCTGGCCTCAGAGGCCCGGCTCCGGCTCCCCTGCCACTCCCTCTCCACACTGACCGCACAGTCCTTCCCCTGCCGACGCCGGGGTCGCTGGGTTCTCTCCACCATTTTCGGACGGAAGCCGGGGTCTTACCCGGGAAGGGAAGTAGGGCGTGGAGGACACGTTTAGAAAAACCGACCAACCACGGCACGGGAGATAAAAGTGTACGTGCCGGGCGGGACTCAGGGAAGAGCGGACGTGGGGAAAGGGAAGGTTCGCACAGTTGGGGGTACATACGCCCACTTGTGATATTCGAAGCGAAGCACGAAGACGAGATCGTTTTAAGTGAAAAGGACACCGGTGAGCCGTGGTCCAATGTCGAGTGGCCTGACCGATGGGGAGGCCAGTGAAGGGGGGTGTCAGGAAAATACCGGAAGAAATGGCCCCGAAGTTTTCGGTTTTCTTTTTTTTTTTAATGTCTCTTTATTTTTGAGAGAGAGAGAGAGCGTGAGAAAGCACAAGCAGCAGAGGGGAAGAGAGAGGGAGACACAGAATCCAAAGCAGGCTCCAGGCTCCAAGCCGTCAGCCTAGAGCCCGATGCGGGGCTCAAACCCACGGACTGTGAGATCCTGACATGAGCTGAAGTTGGACACTTAACCGACTGAGTCCCCAGGCGCCCCAAATTTTCTAGTTTTCATGGCAACCCCACACCCCCAGGTCCCACCAAGGCTGAGCCCCACAGATACCCCAAAGTGCATCATACCCCGACTGCTCAAAGCCAGCGATAGGAAATCTTCGAAGTGGCCAGAGATAAAAGACGTGATATGCGCGGAGGCCCGAGGGTGAGGATGAAGTGACAGGAAACCCGCGGGCACTTTGGGGGGAAGCCACAGCGAGAGTCACCTACACGAGGACGCCTGGAAGACCCCGGCACGTACGGACTAGCACACACTCCTCAACAGTCCTCGGGGTCCCAGGCGACATCGAAAGGGAAATAAGAAAGTGTCTTGACCTAAATAAAAGCGGAAACCTGGCCTGTAACGACCTGGGGGCTGTGCTCACACCGTCCTTGCAGAGAAAACTGTAGCGGTACACGCCTGTAGGGGCAAAGAACATGTCTCCAAACAACGACCCCGGCTTCCATGTGAAAATGGCGGAGAGAACCCAGCGACCCCAGCGTCGGCAGGGGAAGGAACGTGCTAAAGGCCAGGGCGGAGAGGGAGCGGCAGGGGAGCCGGAGCCGGGCCTCTGAGGCCAGCGAGGGAGACCAGACGGCCCCCAGACGGGCTGCGGAGGACGAAACCCAGACCGCGACGTGCCCAGGCCGCCACCGAACTTGCCTTCTCCTCATCGCCGGGCCCCTGGACTCTGGTTTGTCATTCTGGACACAGGGCCACAGGGGAATCACCAGGAGTCGCCAGGTCTGTAAAGTGACTCAAAAAAATGTCAGATGGGGGTGGGGCAATGTCATGTGGGGGTGGGACAATGTCATGTGTAGGTGGGGCGATGTCATGTGGGGGTGGAGCAATGTCTTGTGGGGGTGGGACAATGTCATGTGGGGGGGGACGATGTGTGGGGTGGGACAATGTCATGTGGGGGGGACAGTGTCATGTGGGGTGACAATGTCAGATGGGGATGGGGGAGTCATCAAAAACATCTCATGGTTTACAGTTTGGCGAATGAAGAAAATATTTCTCTTACAAACAAGAACCCACCTCTGCCTCCGATGCGCGGAGGTCTCTGACTCAAATTCACAGGTTTCCGGTGTGTCCTTACTGGAGCGGGGACGCGGGCGTGGGGATGCTGGCGCACCGCTGGTGCCCGGATCAGTGACTCAACGCCCCTCTCTCATCGCGTCTCGAACAGACTCCCCAGCCCCGTGTGCACCGGCCTGTCCTCCCGATGGCACGGGGGCTGGGCCTCCTCCCGCTGACTTCGGACCTGACCTGCCTGGGACGCGGGACCACCGCTGGCCCTGGGAGGAGTTCTGCCCATCGAACAAAGTGGTGCCTGTATCTTTTGACACACGAGCTGAGCTGACCAGCTGTTCTATCGGTAATTAAATCCGGACATTTGTCCCGTAGAGAACCTCACGGCCTTACTCAGTTAAACGGTGTGTCTGGTCTGAAGCAGGCCTGAAGGTCGCCGTCGGCCCTGCCCAGCCCCACAGAGACTTCCGTTTATTTCTTAGGCGAGGGCGGCAAAGGCGGGTCTGGGAGTAGGGGATATCGGACACCGCGGACAGGTGTCCCGCCAGCGAGATAGCCGGCCGCACATCCGGTCCAGCGGGCAGAGTCCAAGCCATGTAGCGGTGCCCGTGGACAGCGAACTCTGTGGTCCCGGGCGGACTCGCTCTCCTTTGTCCGTTTCAGTCTGGGGGATGATGCTCTTCGGATGCCGGTGAGCCTTTCGTGGCTAAAATCTCCGGGAACGTGGAAACATGTGGCTTTCTCGGGAGCAGGCTGTCAGCTGGCGGGGCTGTGACGTCGCCGAGGGGGCTTCCGGCTGCAGGCAGCCCTTCTGTCTCTCTCGGGCTCGGCCGCCTCTCTGATCTCTCTCCCGCCCGCATTTCCTGCCGGCGTTCTCCCTGGGGGCGTCTGGTTACTGACACAAACGTATTCCTCTGATCCCAAATAATCCCGGGTTTTTGAGCTCCCAAGAACGACTCTACAGACTCCCCCAGGGCGCAGGGTCCCCCCCACCATCCGTGTCGTGGTATGACAGAAAGTGGAAACAGATGGCGGGGGGCCCGAGACGGGGCTGGAGCTCGGGAGGCAGAAACCAGAGCACTCAGGCTGCCCACCCCCGGGGGGATCGCAGACCTGGCCTCTGTGCTCTGGAACTTTCCCCTGAGAAGATAATTGAGGGAAAGGATAAACCATGGGCCGGGCTGGAGGAAGGAGGACCGGAAGCAGCTTGGGGTGTGATGCACTTCTGATGAGGGTCACTCTCTTGTCTGCGAGGAAAAGCATGACATCTGCTATTAATTTTAAAGCGTCGCTGGCACTTATGCTTGTTTTGTGTGCTATAACTTTATTTTTAAAGTTTTTTTTAACTTTGAGAGAATTGTAGGCACACGTGCAGTTGTAAAACCGTGTACAGAGTCCCCACGTCCACTCTTCCTCAATGGCGGCATCTCACAACCACAGGACGATCTCGACGCAGACGTGACATCCGTACGATCGAGGTACTGACCGCTTCGCCCCCGGAGTCCCTCCTGCTGCCCTCTTCCTGCTGCCTCGTGTGCCCCCGGCTCGTCCGGATCTGCCGCCGTCCATCCGCAGGACGCTGCCTCTCAAGCATGTTGTATCAACAGGAGCATAGAATACGTAACCTTCGAGTTCTGGCCCCTGCACTGGGCGGGATTCTCTGGAGACTCACCCGGGTCGCTGCACGCATGGATGATGTTCTTCTTCACTGCGGCGCGGTATTCGATGGCGGGCGAAGCCCTTGCAGTGCAGCTGGTCCATCAGCGACAGGGGTCGGGAGGTTTCCCGTAGGGGTGTTGCAAACAGAGCTGCCGAGAAGGTCCATGCACGGGGATTCGTGTGAACACCTGTCTCCGTTTCTCTGTATCCTTTTGGTACCATTTCTGGATCGTAAGTTTTTACATTTCATCTTATAGGACATTGCCTATTTCACAGAGGGGCCGTGCCACTTACACTCCCACCAGCGAGGGGTGAGAGACCAGGTCTCTGCACCCTTGCCCTCATTTAGGGTCACTACTTGGACCCTCGCTGGGGTCTCGCTCTGCACCCCGCCGGTGGCCGCGGACACATCTTCTCCCGAGTCTCTGAATATCCCCTTCAGTGGGATGTCTGTTCCTGGTTTGGTCCATTTTCTAATAGGGTTATTTGTAATTTATCGGTGAGTTCTGAGTATTCTTTATATATTCAGATACTAGTCCTTCGTCAAACGTGCGGTTTGCAGGCTGCGGTTGTCCGTTCAGCCTCTTCACAGCGTCCCTCACAAAGCTCTGCATTTTTCTCTTACGCACCAGGCTGATTTGCTTCTCTGGTTTTTCTGTCTTCGAAAATGTTACGGTTCCGTATTTTCCATTTAAGATCCATTTCAAGTTAATGTGTGTACAAGGTGTGAGGTGTGGGTTCAAGCACTATTTCCGTCTCCTTTTCTCTTGCTTCCGGATTGGACATCCAATCCCGAATGTTACTGTTGGAAAGGCTGTTCTTCCCCCACTGAATTGTTTCGCACTTTTGTCAAGAGTTGGTTGGGCCTGTTTGCGTGGCTCTATTTCCGGGTTCTCCGCTCTGCTTCCGCGGTCTCTGTGTCTGTCCCTCTGTCACCCGCGCTGTCCTACTACTCCCCACCCAGCCCGGCCACCCCCCTGCGCTGACCCAGCATCCGAGCAACCAGCCACCTGTGAGGATGACACCCGCTTCGGGAAGAGACGTGCTCCCCGTCTGCCGGCTCTGGGCATGCGGAGGTTGCTCCAAGGTCAGCTCGCATTCCTGACATCTGATGATCACTTTTCCCCGCTCCGGGCCTGACAGGGCCAGGAAGACGGTCGCAAGGAGACGCAGTAAGTGACAAAGGAGTCCCCGCCAGCACAGGTCTCTGGAAAATGATTCGACTCGGCTGACCGCCGAGAAGGCTTTCCCAAGGCCTCTTCCCAAGGCCAAAGCCTAGAGTTTCAGAGCTACGTAGCCAGCTCCGTTACACGGACAGTCCACAGCAGCGGGAGACACCAGGGCCACGGGGGTCAGCCCTACAACAGGGGCTCCCAGTTCCAGAGATTTCCACAGCTTCCTTCCACACTCACTCTATTTTTTTAAAGTTTATTTATTTGGGGAGAGAGGGAGAGAGCGCAAGCGGGAGAGGGGCAGAGGGAGAGAGAGAATCCCAAGCAGGCTCGGTGCTCAGCATGGGGGCCAACACGGGACTGGAACCCACAACCCCAGGATCATGACCTAAGCCCAAATCAAAAGTTAGACGCTCACGGACTGAGCCGCCCGGGCGCCCCCTACATTTACTTTAATTCTGAATGTCCTGTAAATGCCCAGACGGGGGCAGTGGGCGGTGACATTCTTGGGTGGGGCACACTCACGGTGCTTGCTGTAACTGGGACCCTTCCTCTTCCATCCGAGAAAGATGCAGGGGAGGCCAGCCAGGGAGGCTCCAGACCGCGCTCCCTGTCCCCCTGGTCCCCCTGCAGCAGCCTGCTTCGCCCTGGATGGCGGGATGAGTGGCTCAAGACACATCGCTAGTGGCAGAACTCCGTGTGAACTTGGGGGCTAGAATCTCCCAGGTGGACGCTTCCTTCCGGCTGCTGGGGAACGGGCCCCGTCCCCTACTGACGGTGAGGGGTGCGGACACCCAGGTGGTGTTTTTTTTTTTAATTTTTTTAATGTTTATTTATGTTTGAGAGAGAGACACAATGTAAGCGGGGCAGAGACAGGGAGGCACAGAGGCGGAAGCAGACTCCAGGCTCTGAGCTGACAGCACAGAGCCCGACGTGGGGCTCGAATCCATGAACTGTGAGATCATGACCTGAGCCGAAGTCGGATGCTCAACCCACTGAGCCCCCCACGTGCCCCAGACCCCTTGTGGTTTTAAGGAGCAGCCCGATCCTGCTATTTTAAACTGCCATCTCAAGTGGCAAAGAAGAATTCATTTCTGGTTACTGCCTGATCTTCTTCAGAGCCACAGAACGCAGAGGAATCATCTCTTCTCACGATTTTACGATCGTCAACATGTCCCGACATGCCAACCCCTGTCCAGTGAGGCCTCCCCACGGGAGAACCTACGCCGAGTAAAACAGAGGAAGTTTGTGAAGTTTTCGAGGATTTTTTTTCCCTTTTGTCACATTAGGGAGATCAAATTTCTCAAAAAGTTGAAATGAACTAAAACGATATAACCCTCGTCGTCCCTGAATATCTACAGTTGCTTAAAGGTCTTTGCAGTGGGTCACCTACCGAAAGATGGGGTGCCAATTTCAGTGCTTGCGGATGTGACCTCGCTCCGAAGATGACTGCATTACGGTGAGGTCACGAAGGGGGCGCCTGGGGGGGTCATCGGGGCTCTCGATCTCAGCTCAGGTCATGATCTCGCAGTTTGTGGGTTCGAGTTTGGCATTGGGCTCTGTGCTGACAGCGCGGGGCCTGCTTGGGCTTCTCCCTCTTCCTCCCCTCCCCCTCTCTCTTTCTCACTCTCGAAAATAAATAAACAAACTTAAAAAGAAAGACGAGGTCGAGGTGACTGTGTCCTTATAACACAGGGCATTCGGACCTGGCGACACCCCCGTCTCAGCTCCCGGGACTCCCGCGCTGTGACAAGATGCGTTTGTGTCTCTGGGGCTTTGCCGCAGCCGCCCCGGCAAACAGGTGTGGCATTCTACTTCTTATTTTGGGACATACCTGTTGTTTGAAAGACTCAAGCTGACACAGACACTTCTCGAGAAGGAAGGCGTTCGATGGTGAAGTTTTAGCCTTGAGGAATTCAACTTTCTTGGCTCCGATTACGAGATAGTTCGGTTCAAGTAAATAAATGATGTTTTCATAGTAACACAGAAGTCCTGGTTTATAGCCACAGTGTCTCAAGTGCTGCTCAAGCACACGTCTAAATAAAAAAAAAAGATTAACAATAATATTTCAGCTTTGCCAGAGCTGTGTCTGCCAGGAAGGGATTAATCAACGCCGACAACACCGTTCCGTCCTGTGACGTTTTCGTGGGCAGACTTCGTCTCATCCCGAAAGCAGAGGCAATTTCTCTCTCAAGTCTGTCTGCTCGAATATTTCTGTCTGGTTCTTTCCACTTCTCATATATTACACATTTGTAAATCACTTCCGAATAGTTCTCTTAAACTTAATTCGCTTTTCTTGGGATGCCCATGGAAGGGAAAATTCCACGACAGGCGTGGAGAATAGTTTAGAGAAAACAAAGCTAATCGCGCCCGTCACCAGGACTCCAGCGTTTGGTCACCTTGCCAAACGCTGAATGATTCGACAGAGTCTTTTTGTTTATTTTTTACTTTTTTAGGTACTCTCTATGCCCGGCGTGGGGATTGAACCCAGGACCTTGCGATCCAGAGTCCCACACTCCACCGACAGAGCTGGCCGGGTGCCCCAAAGCTTTTCATTTGGGGATCGTCACAAAAGGGCACAAGAACAGTTGACCTGAGCCCCCCATCTCTTTACTCAGAATCACGTAGTAATTTCCTGCCCTATTTATTTTCCCTCTATCCATGCACATATTCTAGTGGCGTCCTGTGTTTGCTGAGCACCGGGCTCTGTAGGAAGCACTGAGGGGAGACACGACTCACGGGCAGACCCGCAGGGGTGTTGGGTCACAACAGCCGAACCCGGGAGTGAGCTCATCCTCACGAATCGAGTGAATCGTGGGATCTCGGGGGAGTGCATTCCTCCCAGGAAACCTCATTTTATCGCTTTAAAGATTTTACTGTTTTTTAAAGTCATCTCTGCGCCCAGCGCGGGGCTGGAACTCAGGACCCCGAGACCCACAGGTGTCCCGACGCCTCGCTGTAACCCAGTATCTGCATCCCCGATGGTCGCTCGCGGCTTCCGGTGAAGCGACACAGCATTTGCCAGACCCGGTCGCTCAGAACTTGGCCCCAGATTCTGATTTGTATTTTCTGAGTTCCAGGAGCTGTGTCTTCTCGGTGGATCCCGGCCCCAGGCCCTGCCGCCCCGCACAACCCTGCCTGCCGGGGACTGAAAACCGGGCCGAGTGACTGCCCAGCGAGCCCGCACACCCCTCTGCGAGTGCAGGCGAGGCGGGTACTTCTCCGAGGCCCCTGGGAGAGCCTCCTTCACGGGGGATGACACCGAGGTGTCGGGAGGTCAGGTCGCCACCCAACGCCCACCCAGCCTGTGATTAAAACCCAGTCTTGCTCGGCAGGTGCGTGACTGCCCATATGTCCTGTGTGTTCAGGCCGAGTGGGGGTTTCCTTAGACAAACCCTTCGTCACGGGTTTTCTTCCTGAGGATTCGAGTTCCAGGTGTTCAGGGATCCGGGATCGTGAGTCGGGAGAGCGGCGTCTATAGAACCCGACTGTCATCACAGAAAGCCCTGGATCCGAGGGCACGCTGGGCGGTTTCCTGGACAGGTGTCCGTGACGCCTGTGGGCCACCGTGTGAGGAGAACCAAGTCTTCTCAGCGTCTTCTCAGGTAACCCGCCGACGGGCAAAGTGAGGGGAAGACTTGGAAAGGAGGCCCACCCTTTCCGTGGCTCCCCGTGTCCTGACTGTCCCTGACGCACGCGGTGCACACACGGATCTCTCTGAGGGCAGAGGCAGTGGGCGATGGGGCACCGGCCCCCTCCGCACACCCACATTCCCGGCCCCCAGAACCCAGACGTGAAAAGGGAGCTCAGACTCCACGGCTGCACAAACTGCCCAGTTCTCCTCCTGACAGGTGTGCCGACGACTTATACTTCTTCTTCTCCTTCTTTTTCAAAAGGACCAAAACCGCTCAGACTATAACCTGCGGTCAGGACGTTCCTGATCTTCTAGATGCTCCTGCCTTGCCCTATTCATCAAAGTGAACCGAGAGGAGAACACGCAGGAAGACCCTCCCAGCATCTCTAAACTGCATTGAAGTCTGGTGGCCCGGCTGTTCCCACAAAGCAGCGTGTCCCGGCGGTGGTGACGAGGCCTGGGCGTTACGAAAGGATCTGGGGCAGCCGTCCTGCCCGGTAAGAAGCGCCCACGGGTGTGCAGCCGACCTCCTGGTGCGACGGACGCGGCCGGTGAGAGGGGGCGCCCCGGCACTGTCTGGTGGCCCGGCGGGCAGGTGGCAGGGGCGGGCAGCCCCGCGGCATTTCACGGCACCGAGTCACTCCGAGAAGACAAAGAGCGGTGTGATTTGCAGCTGGTTTGGGTAGCTCCGGGCACCCGTCCTTCCAGTCGATAAAGATACGAACCCTGATTATTCATGGCTGAGATGAAAACCAGCTGGTCCGAGGTGAGGAA
Organism: Paguma larvata; assembly: GCA_030068075.1. Taxonomy (NCBI): domain Eukaryota; kingdom Metazoa; phylum Chordata; class Mammalia; order Carnivora; family Viverridae; genus Paguma; species Paguma larvata. The sequence goes on from JAINVK010000525.1 coordinate 50,207, forward strand.
AGCGGCTCGTTTCCTCGGAAAACGTCGTACGAAGGAGGGTCTGTCCCCTGCCGTCTGGCCTCGCCGAGTGCATTCCCGGCTCTGTCCAGCTCGGGGCCGGCTGGCCACGGTGCAGAGACGTGAGATCCACGGCACCCCGCGCCTCCATCGGCGTTCCGGTGCGACTGTTCCCGAACCTCAGGAAATCGGTGAGTGGCCACGGGCTGGGCCCATGAGGACCCACGAGAGGCCGTGTCGTGTGCAGGGAAGACGCGACCACGTCGTCAGCGTGGCTGCGAGCTGGTAGATATAGACACAGGGTGAGCGCCTCCAGGGACGGGAGGAGAGAGATCCCTTAAAGGAGGTGCCGTGAGACTTCAGAGCTGATGGCCTCCGCTCGTCCTTCACCCGGGGGGAGCACCTGGGCCGCCGTGCCGTTACACAAGGTACCGGCTCTGGACTCCGCGCCCGGCCTTCCTTCTTCAGTCATATCAGTTCAGAGTGTGCTTTAAAAATTAGGAATGGGGGCGCCTGGGGGGCTCAGTCAGTTGAGTGTCTGACTTCGGCTCAGGTCATGATCTCGCGGTCTGTGAGTTCGAGCCCCGCGTCGGGCTCTGTGCTGACAGCTCAGAACCTGGGCCTGCTTCGGATTCTGTACCTCCCGCCCTCTCTGCCTTCCCCCGCTCATGCTGTGTCTGTGTCTGTCAAAAATAAATAAACGTTAAAAAAATTTTCAAAAAAATTAGGAATGGGGGCGCCTGGGGGACTCAGTTAAGCGTCCGACTTCGGCTCAGGTCATGGTCTCTCGGTCTGTGAGTTCGAGCCCCACGTCAGGCTCTGTGCTGATGGCTCAGAGCCTGGAGCCTGCTTCGGGTTCTGTGTCTCCCCTCTCTCTCTCTCTGCCCCTCCCCCGCTCATGCTTTGTCTCTCCTGCTCTCAAAAATAAATGAAACGTAAAAAAAAATAAAAAAAAAATTAGGAATGGGGGCACCTGGGGGGCTCAGCCGGTTAAGCGTCCAGCTCTTGATTTCATCCCAGGTCCTGAACTCACGGTTCGTGAGCTCGAGCCCCACATCGGGCTCCGGGCCCACAGTGCGGAGGCCACTTGGGGTTCTCTGTCTCTCCCCTTCTGCCCCTCCTGCCGGCTTACACGCCGTCTCTCACTCAAAAATAAATAAAGAAACTTAAAAAAATAAAAATTAAGAATGCACGTTGAATTTCATCAAATGCAGACCTGGAGACAGTGGTGTGTGCCGTTTCTGGGTAAGGGTCGCTAATCTGTTTTCTGATATTAAGACGTTTCTTCTGCTTTAGGACCCCTGTATGATCACGGCATATTCTTCTTTTCACTGACGCTGGCTTCTGTTGGCCGATGTTTTCTGTTTTCTGTCGGGTTGGTGTTTGAGGCCGTTCTTTGTAGACATCTTTTATGTCGCTCTAATAGCACACGGCATTATGTCGGCCTCAGGCGTGCAGCTCAGGGATCGGGTACTTGCGTGTACGGCAAGACGGTCGCCACGAAGTCCGGTCATATCTGTCACCGCACAGTATTGCAAAATGTGTCTTTCTTGCAGAGAGAAGCCTTAAGGTTTACTCAGGTAGCAACTTTCAGATATAAACACAGTGTTGTTATGATGGGAGTCGCTGCCCTGCACGTCCCATCGTTAGGACTTATTTTTCTTAAAATGGAAATTCGTATCTTTTGACCCCCTGCGCCCATTTTTGCCCCCACCTTCCACCCCACACCCCTGCCTGTGGCAACCACCAGCCTGTTCTCCGTGCCCACGAGGTCGGGTTTTGTTCCTGTTTTGTTTTGTCTTCAGATCTCATGTGTATCTGTCTTTCTCCAACTTCCTTCACTCGGCGTCTTGCCCCACGGTAGATTCATGCTGTGGCAAATGGCGAGACTGTAGTCCGGTTTTCTCGAAGTAATCTCTACGCCCAGCACGGGGCTCGAACTCCCAGCCCGAGATCAAGAGTCGCGTGCCCCACCGACTGAGCCGGCCAGGCGCCTGGCAACGCTGCATCTCAGCTAGGCCCGTGCCCTCCAAGCATAGCGACCTTCTGAGAGAATGCTAATTCCTAAAGCCGGTCTCCGGACATCCGCTTCTCGGGAATCGGGCTCAGCAGGCACCGGGCACCGTGTCGGAAGGCGGCCCCGCTGCCCTGCTCACGGGGACGCCACCAGCTGCCGGAGGGAGGGGCAGGGACGTGCTCTTCTGCCGTCTTTCCACGCTCACGGGATGCTCGGCCCGCTGAGGACAGGTGCTAGGTGAACGTTTCCTTGTCCATCTTATGAAACTGGTCTCGAGTCAAACTGTAATGTGCTTCACGTATTTTGGAAATAACCCTGATTCGTCGGCTTTTCGACTTCCTCGACGATAAAGAAGTTAGACGTGGCTCAAAGTAGCTTTTGAAAAGAGTTGTTCTACCCAGTTCTCCGCAGTCCAGGGTGCGAAGTGCAGAGGACGGTCCCGGTTGAACCCAGCAGCGGTCACACACAGCACCTCAACTCCTTGTCCCCTTTCTCCCCCCTGACCAACTGTGAGGGACTCCGTGGACTCCGGCTCCGTCCCAGCTACTCAGACACCCACACGGCCTCAAGGGGAGTCAAAGGAGAGCCCCCTCCCCCGGTGGTCCCCACCGCATGCCAGCGGCACGCAGAGCCTACGACCAGAGTGCCACGAACTTCCCGCCCTCTGTCTGTAGGAGACGGGGTTCCACCTTTGGGGCAACCCCTGGCTCCCTGGAAGCCTCGGCTCCATGAAGGGCGCTCACTGTCACGGGATGTTAGTGATTGCGATTTCTTGGTGTCAAAACCAGTAAGACCGGCGAGTGGTTGTTTCGTCTTTTTAAATTAGAGGTATTGCGGCCCGTTTTGATATCAGTACGTGACTTGGCTCCACAGGAGCACGCCCGGAAGCGTCCTCGGTCTCTGCAGTCTGGGACAGTTCGAAGAGCATCCCGAACTCAAGTGAGCTAACAGTTTGGGGAGACTCCTGCGTCTGAGCCACGATGCCTTGGAAGAACGGTTTCCCCTGCCGCTTAGGGTTTCCGGCTGACCCGAGCTAGTTTGGTGCTGGAGGGGCATCGAGGGCCATTCTCTCGCCCCAAGTGTTTCAGAATTCATTTAATTTCCGTAAAGTAATTTTCACTTTCTCAGTTTTCTTTTGTACATTTATTGTACTTTGTTCCGTCACATTTAGCTCTATGTTAGCTAAGGAGGTGTCTACTTTTTTTTTTAATGTTTATTTATTTTTGAGACATAGAGACAGAGCGTGAGCAGGGGAAGGGCAGAGAGAGAGGGAGACACAGAATCCGAGGCAGGCTCCAGGCTCTGAGCCGTCAGCACAGAGCCCGACGCGGGGCTCGAACTCACAGACCGCGAGATCACGACCTGAGCTGCCGGGCGCCCCGGGAGGTGTCTACCTAATTGCTGTTAGAAGATTCCTCTCGGGTTATGTTTTGCTGCTGATTTAACTAAATTGCATTTTCATCGTTACAGAGTCCTTCCTCCTGCTTGGCTTGGCTTGTGCACGCATGTGCGTATGTGTGCATGTGTGCGTGTGCACGTGTGTGCGTGCGTCTGTGTGTGCATATTTTCCTGACGGTTTCACGTGACGACACACTTTCGCTTGCTGCCAGTCTGTGACATGGGCCGTATTTCCCTGAGCACTGATTTGGCAGTATACGTTATCCTTTGTTTTCTTCCTAAAATCTAGAAATAATAGTATTAACCTTAGGGTATGAATGAATACAAATGTATATAGTCATCTTTCTTCTGAAACTTTGTATCAAACTTTCCATTATTTTAAGTGACAAAGACAGTAAGGGGCATCTGTCCTTTTTTTAATAAATTTTTTTTCTTCTAGGTTCCCCATGTAACTGATTTCACACTCTATAAAAATAATGCTTTTCCTACCATTCGCCCAATTTTCTACTGATATGAACATTTAAATGTTTTTTTTTTTTAGGGGCGCCTGGGTGGCTCAGTTGGTTAAGCATCCGACTTCAGCTCAGGTCATGATCTCGAGGTTCATGGATTCGAGCCCCGCGTCGGGCTCTGGGTTGACGGCTTGGAGCCTGGAGCCTGCTTCGGATTCTGTGTCTCCCTCTCTCTCTGCCCCTCCCCTGCTTGTGCTCCATCTCTCTCTATCTCTCCCCCACTTGTGCATGCACTCTCTCTCAAAAATAAATAATAAAACACTAAAACAAAATATCTCCTTTTGCGGAACGTTCTCCAACTTGCCATCCGTATCCTTCGCCCTCTTTTCCGTGAATTCATCCTTTTTTTCTTCAGCATCCGCTCCTTTTCTTTCCTCGACTCTGTCCATTGCTCCTTTGCCTTTGTTCTTAAGTGCAGAAACTCACTTTTCTGTCTTGTTTTGTTTTTCTGTCTATTTATTTTTGAGAGAGAGGGAGAGACGACACGACCTTCCATCGCGGCTCGGCGCTCTTATCGCAGAGCGGTAACTTTGCCGTGCGTTCGGGCCGGCGCGCGGGGGGCACCCTGCCCACGACCCGATGGGCCCGCGGGGACCCTCCTCCACCTGGTCCTCATCTCCTTCCCTGACCGTCGCCTCTGAGGGCTGCCCCCTCGGCAGCAGGTCGGGGTGTCCCAGGGCTGGTTTGTGCTTATTACGAGCACCCCCTTCTGTGTGAGGGGGTCCGCCTCGCCGGGGCCAGGGAGCACGCCCACGCCACTGGGCTGTGGGACTGTGGCGCGTCTGGGTGGCACGGCCTCTCTCCGGACCTCGGGGAGCACCCCCCGAGAACACACCTCACACCGGAGCCCAGCGCTCATCCGCCTCTTCACTCCGGGCCTCCCCCCATGTGTGAATCCGGGGGGCCCTGGTTCCGCGGGCCAGCAGCAGCCCCTCCACTGGCTGCCACGCCGGCAGACGGCTTCTGACACAGGTGGCCCTCCTTGAGCCCATGGCGGTTGGGGTTCTGGGGGATTCCTTTAGCTCTTTTGTGCGTGTCATCTTTTCTTCCAGACAGGGGCCTCTGGTTGACCCCCGTGTGTGCTGTTGAGGTGTGCTCCTGGGAGTGGCCGGGTCCCCTCTCCCTTCGGTCTCATCTTCACTGTGCCGGCCGCCATCGTGGGCATTCTTGGTCATGTTCTGATCACAGACAGCTCCTGGCGTCTGGGAGGATGGATTCCCGTTCCTGTTTCTCACCATCTGTGTGGATTCCGGCTGTCCCCGGAGGCGAGGGAGCACGGAGATATTTCCGCCACCATTTTAAGCAGGAAGTCACGGGCCACACTTCGCAGTATTAAGCATTCTTCACTTCCGGCCAGAGCACAGGCTCCCGCCAGCTCGCCCGCCCTCAGGGAATGTTTATGCAGACTGAATTCAGGATCTGGAACAGTAACCCTTTCCTACCTCCCTTCGAACTTAAAAGAAACATTTTTGGTACAAAGAAGAGCGATACAAATAATTTCTCGTTTGCTCACCCCGGGGGCTCGTTAGGCAGAAACACCCGCCGAAGGGCCACCTTCTGCCCCGGCCTCTGCCACGTCGCGGGGTTGCTGCTCCGGGAGAGGAAGTCGCAGGCTGTCGGACAAGCCGTGAATCTTCAACAGAAGTTCGTTGAGCAGATCCGAAACTTCGTCCAGGTAGTCGTGCTGAAGCAAAGAAAACCACATCGGTGAATGCCTCCGAGAACCGGATTTTTTTCTTTTTGTCTCCTTTTCTGAAGCACTTAAGGGTACTGACTTCAGATGGCACTGTGCTATTAGAAAGCTCACTGGAGGGGCGCCCGGGGGGCTCAGTCAGTTAAGCGTCTGACTCTTGATTTGAGCTCAGGTCACGATCTCACGGTTGGTGAGTTCGAGCCCCGCGTCGACAGTGCAGAGCCTGCTTAGGATTTTCTTTTCTCCCCCCTTCCCTCCAAATGGAAGAAATAAACTTTAAAAAAAAAGAAAGAAAGAAGAAAGCTCACTGGACCCTGGAGTCAGAGACCCGGGTGCTGGGCCTGAACCCTCACCTCTCAGTTCCCTGGTTCACCGTGTCGCGTACAGGGAAGTGTTAGGGCTCAGAAGGTCTACGTGGGGACTCGTCGTGGATTTGAGGGCAATGAGCGATGGTAAAATGCATGATACGGAATGAGGCCCTATAGAGAGGCACACTCTCACGATGGCGCGACGGGCCTCAGAGCCACATCGGGGGATGGCCACGAGTCACGAAAACAGCCGGGCATTCAGTGTGCGGACACCGGCTTGCCTCCGTGTCAGGGTGACGAGGCCCCAACGCTGTGCCTGAGTCCCCACGTTCTGGCCGCAGCTTGGGTCTGGTGGCGGGAACCAAAACCAAGCCACATGGCTCTGCGGGGACGGCTGGTGTGTGCGTGGGGGTGGAGGCGGGAATCGTAGGCTCCATCTTTCCAACCCGACGGGGTCCTCCAAGGACACAGAGAGTTCGTGGAGGAGAATGCACTTGGTAACCCCCTCCGGGCCTTCGAACTTCAACCGGACACGTCCTGCCTTTGCGAACGTGGTCGGCCCAGAATCATCACCCTGCGTCAGTAACCGAAAGCCAGGTTCTGCGAGGAATGCGTCCTCAGAAAGCTGCCGTGCTCCCGGCCCCGGGCCCCCCCGGCCTACCTGCCTCTCGGCCGTCTCAGCCTCTTCCTGCTGCGGCCGCCCCAGTCCCAGCCAGGCCCGGCACCATCCCCGCACGCACGCGGTCACATCTTCTAGTCTCACCAGGGATTTGCTCGGGAAGGGTTTTCTCTTCTGAGCGAGAGTCGTGAGGGAACCTCTCAGCTGGGGGGAAGGACGAGAGAGAAAGACGAATGCCACGTCATCACACCCAACACGGCTCTGTTACCCTGACGCAGGATAGAGTGGAGGGCGCATCTGAGGGTGCTGTCGTCGGGTAAGACAGGAACTGCTTAGCAGAACAGGGAAACGGCTCTCGTGCTTGAAGCTAACCTGCAACACGATGAGTTCAGCCGTGAGAACGCATCTTATCATAAAGGATGTTTCTGTATCTAACAGCTGAAGACAAAGATTGTTAACACGACGTGCGTTTCCACACACGAGATCGGTTCGGGGTCCTCGGCAGCCCTGCCAGCCGTGCCCGGCCAAGCCACGAGCCTGTGCCTGCGTCCGGGGGGACAGCAAGAGGTGTCTGAGTGGTCTCCCCGCACCGGCCCCGGCTTGTTTCTTTCTCTACTGCAGGTTGAGACTTGTTAGCTCAAAAAGCCTGTAGGTGCCAAACTCTAAGTTTTGCGCATTCGGCTATTTTAAAAATAGTCCAAACGAGCGAACTTTTGAGCCACGGAGGGCCTGCTTTGCATGCCGTGCAGGAAGTCCCTGACAGCCGTTGCCCCTGGTGAACAGGGCGTAGCAGCCGCCGACCCCACGGGGCTCCCGGCCTTGGGAGCCCTGACGCAGACCCACCCTGCGCCACTGGGTCACGCTGACACACACGAGACCCCCTCCCAGCCTCCCCGCGTCCGCTGCCCTTCTCCCTGAGGCGGCCCTGAGACGCAGCCTCCGGACGGGCTCGCGCTGTGCGGCCTGGCAGGACGTGGCCACGGCTTGTGCCGTTGCTGTCTCTTGTGGTCGTCTCTCTTTCCTCGCTCGGTCCTAAATCCCTCGAACCCCTGGCAACGTGTCAGAACCGCGCAGGGAGGCCCGGGACCTGAGGACAAGACGCCGTCCGTTCAGACGGCAGGTGCGGGTCCGAAGCTTCCCTGCTCTGCCAGCCGCACGAGCCACACGAGCCTGTGGTAGGTAACCTGTCTCCGCAGAGACCCCCGGGCACCTCCGCCTTCCTGTTCCTGATGATGAAGTCCAAGGGCCTCATCGTCTTAGCGTGACGTTCGGGGCCCTCCTGGCTCCCAGCAGCCTTCCCCAAATCACGTCTGCCTGACTCTGACCTCCAGCCTACAGACCCTGCTCCCAGGCGTCTCCACGAGATGGTCCCTCTCACCTGCCCGAGCCCACCTCCACTATCCCTTCTGCTGTGTGAAGCCCTCCTGGCCTCCTTGGGAAAACAAACCAATCTCTATTTTCCTTGTTCTTTGAGGAAGCTTCTCGTTGGGCTTTAGAACGGCACACAGTTGTGCGAGATCCGTGAGCCCAAAACTATAGAACGCTGAAGAAAGACATCAAAGAAGGTCGAAATAGACAGACAGACAGGATTCGTGGCTGGAAACACTTCCTATCATGAAGATGTCAGTTCTCTCCAAGTCTGGTTTCTACGCCCTCAGCAATCTCCGTCAAGATCCCTTGCCGGTTCATCACTACTGACGAGCGGATTCTGTAATTTATACGGAAAGGCAGAAGAACGAGAGCAGCCCAAACTGAACAAGAACAAATCTGGAGGACTCGTCTGTGCTATTTTAAGACTTGCACAGAGTTCTAGTAATCAAGACAGTGTGGGGTTGGGAAAAGAAGGGACCTGCGGAATGGGACAGACGACCGAGAAACAGAATCACGGAAACAGGGACGGGACTGGTGGCCCAAGACCCACGGGCGGTTTGACGTGCTTTTTAAAGATGGGGCCCGGGCAACCGGATGTCCCCAACGTGAAAGAACCTTGAACCTTATACTAACATTAACTCACAAAGGACCGCAGGCCTACATCTAAGATGTCTTAACTACAAACCTTCTAGAAGAAACATAGGAGAGAATATGTGTGATTGTGGGGACGCCATTTGGTTTTAGGTAGGGCATCAGTGGAGTCTGAAATAAGAAACTGGTGAATTGACCTTTATAAATATTAACAACTTTCTGCCAAAAAAGCTCTGTGAAAAGAATTAAAAGAACACAAGCCAGAATGAGAAAAATAGTTACGAGTCACATATCCAATAAAGGAAATTTATCAAAAATATAAAAATTGCTACAACTGTTTGTTTATACACATGTCACCTTCTATGGACTGTAGACAATGTCCTCTTCCCCACTGCCTAAATCAGATGGGTGTGCTTTAGGTAAGTGTGGAATGAGTGCATGAATGAACAAATGGGTGGGTGGATGGGTGGGTGGGTGGATGGGTGGGTGGCTGGATGGGTGAGTGGATGGGTGGATGGATGGGTGGGTGGCTGGGTGGGTGGCTGGGTGGCTGGCTGGCTGGCTGGATGGGTGGGTGGGTGGATGGACAGGTAGATGGACAGGTGGATAGATGGGTAGATGGATGGATTGATGGATTGATAGATGGGGGGATGTGGGGAGGAAGGGAAGGAGGAAAGGAAGGAGAGAGGGAGAGAGAGAAGTGGATGAATGGGTGGTTGATGCATGGATGGATGGAGGGTGGGAGGGATGGATGGATGGGTGCACGGGATGGATGGAGGGTGGGAGGGGTGGATGGAGGGTGGAATGGACAGATGGGTGGATGGGCAGAAGGGGAGACTAGATGGAAGGATGAGCAGTGAGCAGGAAGCCAGGAACATTGAAAGAAACAAAGGACTCAGGTGTGGGTGACACATGACTAGATCTGCAAGTGGCAGATCAGGAGGAGGGTGGGAAACACGGACCCCCACTCCTGACTCAGCCCCGAGGCTTGGAGAACCTTTCCGGCAAAGGCTGGCTAACAGAGTGAAACCTTTATAAGACGGGAAGCTTGAAATACTAGGCAAGAGTTAGCCGCAACCATGAGAGGAAGAAAGAGACAGGGTGCAGCTCAGCGCTTGGAGGGCTGGGGGCTCCCTGGAGGAAGCAGCACCCTGGAATGCTTGGTCTTTCTGGACTGTCTGGCTGCAGGAGTGTCCAGCCTCTGCCCCGTGCAGGGCAGAGGGGCCTCGGGGAGTCATGGCCGCGTGGAAATGAGCACACGGATAAGGAGAGGGGCCCCCACAGCGGACCCTGACTCCGAAGTCTGGGGCGCATGCTCGTACCTTTCCCAGCCACGCGGTGCTCACTACGATGAAAAAAGCTCCGCAGCACCAAGCCGGGGCTCGCGGGTCACGCTCGGAAAGACCAACGGACATGTGTCTTTGGTATCTTCCTGGAAAACGGAACAGCGGGCCTCGGGGGACGTCTGTGAAGGTGCCAGGTGGTGCTGCGTGCAGCTGGGAGTGGGCTGCCACCATCAGGGCCCCTGCCAGCTGCGGGGAGAAAACCCACCACCGCTGACCCGACCCGGCCCGGCTCGTCGGGGCCCAGACCCGTCTGGGGGCTTCTGAGTGCTTCCAGATAACAGCACGTGCCGAGAAGCTGCTCTTGGGGTGTCGGTCTTGTCACCCCGAGTGGCCTGGCTCTGTCTGGTGCACCCTCTCTGGGGCCCTGTCCCTCCCCTCCCTCCCCTCTCCCCTCCCCTCCCTCCTCTTTTCCTCCTCCCTCTTCTTTCCCCCTTCTGTCCCTTCCTCCTCCCCTCCCCTCTCCTCCCTCTCCCCCTCCCTCCCTCCCCACTCTCCCTCCTTTACTCCTCCCTCTCCCTCCATCCCCCCTCTTTCTCCCTTCCCTCTCTCTCCCTTGCCCTCTCCCTCCCCGCCCTCCCTCCTCCTGTCCCTCCACCCCACCCCTCTTCTTCCTCCCTTCCCTCTTCCCTCCCTGCCCGGCCTTCCCCCAGGGCCCGCCAGCTCCGCCCCCTCCTCCATCTCGGTGCCCAGACACCATCTCTCCTCCTCCCTGCGGTCCGCCCAAGCCGCAGGCAGCCATGCTGCTCTGTGTCCCCAGCACCCAGCACGAAACCCGTAAAGGAAACCGCCTAAGAAGCAAAGGGAGTTACGTTTAACCCACATGAGGTTCTGTGGCCCGGTTGTCGTGTCACATGGGACACTCGACCGTGGAGCCTCAGGTGGTCCCACTGGTCCAGCGTGCGTGCACGTGGATGTGTGTGTGTACGCGCACGTGTGTGAGTACACGCACGTGGGTATGTGTGTGTGCATGTCTATCTACCTGCACGACAGGCCAGCGGCCCGTCGTCACGGATCCACGTGGGCCCCAGCCCGAGGACCGGTCAGCTCCGGCCCCCTCCCTGCTGGCCCCATTCCCGTGCTCCCAGCCCCGGCCCTGCACCCGAGGCCTCCCCACGAAGAGCTGGCACTCACCCTACTGCTGTTTACTGAGTGGAATCACGCCCGCCAGCGGTCCACCACGCAGGCTGAGCCTGGGTGGTCCCCTTGCATGCCTGTCCCTGCACGCTCATGGTTTCTTAACAGTTGGGATTCTCCCACTTGGACAATTTATTGATGATTTCCTGTGCTTTTTCTCTTAACACGAAAGCGTTCTTCATGTTGCGAGGTGGTAGAATAACGACCAGCTTGGCAGTCAGAGAAGTTCCACACCCGCGCAATCTCCAGGCCCGCGGTAAGTGGCCGGGCACACGCCTCCCGTGCGCTTCCGGAGGCGGAGCTGGGGGAACGGACCCACAGTGGTGACCTCGGGTTCAGAAGAGGCACAGCACGGCTTGAAGCCGGGTCTCCGACCCCGGGGCCGGCTGCTCCTGCCCCGGTTTGCTGGGCCTGTCCTGCCGAGCACGAAGCCGGCAGGGCCTGGGGGTCTGTGCTTGGTTCCCCGTGTGCGACTCGAGCCTGGGACCCTGACAGCCAGACCGCCTCATCGGGCCGCCTGGGCCGCACCCTCCCTCACCCGATGACAATCCTGCTGTGGAGCCAAGCTCCTCCCCCCGGGGACCAGGTCAGCAGCACCCGCACCCCCGGAATTCTGGGGGTCACCGGCCGCCAGACTTCGGGCCAGCCCTGAACGGAGATGTTTCTGATTCCTTCTCCTGAGTCCCACTGAGGCACGCACATGGGCGGGAAACAGCACAAAGGGGGGGTTCAGGTATTCGTAGGGAGGCCTGGCTGCAGGGCCAGAGTTGGGAGCACGGAGGCGGAGGCTGCTCCTCCCCGTGAGGAAGAACCCGGCCTGCCCGCAGCCGGCCGTGACACTCAGGGAGGAAATCCCCAGACGGCCCGGCCGCCGCTCTTGGCGTTTAGCAGACGCTCCACGGGGCGAACGGCCACTTGCATCAGTAATGGTGATAAATGCGGCGGGAAGGCGTGGAACGGGCAAGCGTGGGCTCAGGGCGCCTGTGCTCACGGCCACAACCCACCACGCAGTGACCGGCACCCGTGATGGAAAACCACACGGTGACGTTGGCAGCCCGGGGCGGCAGGAGTGTCTCAGCTTGAGAGCTTGTGTCCCCCTTGCCCCAGAGAAGGTGCCAACAGAAGGGGACGCTGGTCGTGCTCGCTTATCGGGGACGGAGCCCGACCCCGACTCGGGGAGAAGCCTCACCCCTGCCGTGAAGACGCCAGAGAGCGAGCGGCGGGTCAGGAGGGAGCGGGACGCCACCGGTGTCTGGACGCCAACGAGGCAGATGCATTTCAGCGTCAGGACGAATGAAAGGGCCCCCTGCAGCCACGTCACCCTCTGTGACAGAAGGACAGAGCAGGTGGGCGCGTCACCCCGGCTACCGGCCGCGCCTGTGGGCGGCGTGCCAGGGGACAGCAAGCGAGGTCTGCAGAATGCACTAGGGCCGAGGACAAATCATAATGTGCATTCGGAAAGACAAGCCTGAATTTGGACCCTGCCAGTTCTAGAAGTCCCAGGATGGCTCGTCGGGGCCTCAGGTCACTGAGCCGTGAAACGGCGGCCACAGAGAGGCAAACGCCCTTCCCGAGCCGGTGGTCGGGGGCGGCTGTGTGCCGAGCGTCGCCAGGCTGGCAAGTTGGGCCACGCTGACTTCGGCCCGGACGGGGAGCCCCTGACAGGCCGCCCCGGCCCCCGCCGCTGAGAACCACCACTTCCCGGGGCCCAGGCCCACCCATCCGTGAGGCCGAGATGAGGGGGCCGGCCACCGGCCAGTGCTTCCCTGAACTCAGCAAGGAAAAGGCTGGCATCTCAGCCACAATTATGGGAGGCGGAACCCACAGCCGAGCCGGAACCCAGCTGGAAGAAAGAGGGCCGAGGAGCGAGCACAGACGGGAGCCCGCTGTCCATCCCGGAAAAGCGGCCCTCCCTCCTGGAGCCCCCGGCCTTGAGGACGGACACACAAGAAACCAAGTCAGCAGCTGGTCAGCACCGTGAGGACGGGGCGACATTCGGCGGACGCGTGGAGGAGGGGAGGGGCACGGCCTGCTCTGGGCCAGCCTCTGTGAGTGAAGCCTGACCTTGGGGACCCGCCGAGACTGGCCGGCACCGGGGGCACAGGAGAGCCCGCTCTTCTAGGTCATTCTGGGAGGGCCCAGCCCAGGGATGTGAGGGGGGCCCTGGCTGCCACCCATTGGGTAGGAAAGGGAGCTCCCAGAAGGCCTGCAGGGTCGGGGGGCAGCTGTGGGCCACAGGACAAGGAAGCCAAGCAGGAGGGCTCCTCTGCCTATGCCCACGTCCACTGTGACAACTGTCCCCACTCAGGCTGCGCTGGAACCCCCCTCGCCCCCCAGGACTCCTGCTTGGGCTCGCCCACCCGGGTGTGCACTTGGCCCTGCTCCTCTGAGGAGACCCAGGGTGCTGGGGGTCAGTCCCCGCGGCGGGACCGGGGCCTTCCTGCACCATGGGAGGGGCTGAGGCCGCCCGCCTCCGCGGCCGCCGTCAGGAGGAGGAGAGAAAACAGACATGACGCGACTCAGTCTCTCACATAGAGTCACTGGAGCAAGTCCGTGTTCTAGAGCCGTGTTCCACACACACACACACACACACATGTGCACCCCTGCAACCCATCCCCTAAGGACTCCAGGCCCTTCCCTGTCCCAGTCACCCTCGTCCGCAGGCTCAGAGCATTTTTCGCTCGATATGGAACAAATCCCTTGTCTGGAACCTTCTAGAACATGTACGACCTCTTCCTTTCGACTCCCTCACGGGGTATGTGACGCCCTGCCATACCTGATTCCATGAAGCCACAGGACTGAGGTCCAGAAACTCCTGGAAGAGACCCTTTTGGAAGTGGGCGGCCACCTCCCCGGCGAGAGTGGCCAGGCGGCTGGAGGCTGCGTAGTAGGCAAGGCCGGCTGCAACCGCGGTGAGCTGCGGGGGTCCAAGGGGACGGTGGCTCGGGGGGCTCCCAGGGAGGCCCCCCCCCACGCAGCACCCACACGGCTAGGGGTGCAAAATAAGAGCAGGAGCAGCGGACGGACGCTGACCTCATGCTATCTGTCGTCGACACGACAGAGGGGGACACGGCAAGACGCCCCGAGTTAGCTAGGGCAGAACCCATTTCCTGCTAAAACGATCTTCATTCTCAGGTAAGGACTTTTCTGGTATCGTTGTTCTTGAGGACGAGGACGGGGCGCCTACCTCCAGCCAGAGCCGCGGGCTGCGCCAGTAGCTGCGGACGCCCGTCTCGGCCATGCCGCACAGGTTCAGGCAGAGGCCGGTCAGGTTGAGCGCCAGGAAGGCCAGCTGAGGGAGGGACGCATGAGACAAAGATACGACCGCTGGCTCCCCGCCGGGCACTCGGGGCCGTTGGTACCCCTGCCCGCAGAGCCGCCCGCCCCGCCGCCCCCGTGCCGGGTGGCGGTGAGGGACGCAGGTGAGCCTGCGGTGGCCCCAGCGTGCGGCCGCCCAGCAGGGTCCCCCCGGCCCGTCCTCGTATGGCTCCAGAGAACGACTTTCCACAGATCTGTGAGACGTGTGTTATTATCGGCTCCTTGGCCAAGCGGAGCCTTTGAAGCTCCTGATAAGCAGGTTCTTGAAGTCCCCGCTCGCCCGAGTTCCTTCCCTCAGAGCGGCAGGGAGAGGGCGCTCGGTCAGGGTCCGGACGAAACGTGTCCCGGGGCAGGTCGGCCCTGCCGCGCCCCCGGGGCCCCTTCGGGTAACACTTGTAAGCTAACAAAGCCTCCTGGGAACGCTCCTCCGTCCCTCTGCGGAGCAGTGACGTCGTTGTCCATCTCAAAGCAGAGACAGGGACGGGACTGGGTGCCGATTGTCCCCTGCCGGGCTCTGCGGCACAGGGGGCGTACTGCGGGTCTGCAGGGATGTGGGGAGCAGGGGCGCGAGCTGGGGAGCCTGTCGGCAGACCCGCCCCCGCTGGAGCCCAAGACCCACAAGCAGGCGCCGGTGGACGCACCTCAGGAAGCGTGAGGCGGTACCGCCAGGCCGAGTCGCCGCGGAAGACGGCCACCGACTCCACCAGCGGGGCGAGGGCCAGGCCCCCGGCAGGGAGCAGCTGCGCGTGCAGGGACACGCTGGCCAAGAGTCGAGTCGGGGGGTTATAGAGAGCGAAGTGCACAGACACGGTCTGGGTGCTGCGGTCGATCCACCTGCTGGCCCGGAGCCTGCTCAGGGCCGCGTGAGCCGCCGGCCTGCAAAGCGGTGCACGTCGGGGCGAGCCGGGGCGGCCACCCCAGCCTCGCGCCCGGGATCCCCAAGGCCACCCGGGATCCTGGGCTGGACGGACAGATTTCTGTGTGTCCCCCCTCTCCTCGCCCCAGACCCTGAGGCAGGGGTGTTCCAGAGCAGGGAGGCCCTGCATCGGCACGGACGCGGCTGGGGGAGAGGTGGCCGCCGCTCAAGGCAAGGCCTCCTGAACCTCCATCCTCGTTCCGTGCTGCGGACTTACTCTGGTGCTGGGAAGATGCCGCCTTTGGCCCATTCGTGTCTGGTGACAGTGCAATAATTTCCCTCCTGTGTTGCTGGTATCACTCAAAGGCACCTGTCCCCGTGGCTGCCTGAGACAGGGCCTCCGTCACTGTCAGGCGGTCCACCCCCGTGTGGGCCGTGGGCTGCCTCAGTTGCCGGGGAGGCCGGGCCAGGCCACCAGCTGTGGACGTCGGCCATGACTCGGGTGCCCGCCTGCCCGATGTGGGACCAAGGTGTGGCTGCCCTTCTTTGCGGAGCCGCGTGAGGCCCAGTGAGGCCGCGTGAGGTCACGTGAGGCCACATGAGCACTGGGCCCAGCACAAAGCCAACGAGGACAAATATCCATTAGGTTCCCTGACCTCCAGCCTTCTGACAGATTCTAGGAGAACGTTTGTGCTCAGAGCCCGAAGCCCTACGCCTGCCAGGCCTCCCGGCCGGGCCTCCCTCCCGTCATTTCCCAGGGTGAAGAGACTGCCCCCGCATCCGGCAGCCACACGGAGCGATGGACGGGCAAGCGGGGACGGGGCTGACCTCCGAGTCACACTGACCTTGTGCTGCCCAGGCTAAGCACCCGGAGCTGCCTCGCCCCGCAGCCCCCGGGGTCACTCGGGGCCACTCCCTGGATGGCTGGATCTGTCATGGAGCGGTTGCCGGGGCCTCCCGCTTGGGGGCTTCGTGGAGGAGGAGAGTCTCCGGTAAGCACAGCGGGTGGGCTGGGAAGCTGTAGGAGAGATGGGTGGAGGGAGAATCAGACAGACGTCTCAAAGTCGGCCCTGCGGCCTGGGCTGTGCAAGGCTGGCCACACGCGGGCACGTGCTACCCTGACACACGGCCCCCGCTCCCTCGAAGCCCCATCAGCCCTGGGCTCCAGCAGAGCCTGAAGGATCAGCTCCACCCTGGCAAGGCCGTGCGCCCGTCTGGGCTCGGACGTCATAAGGGCTCCCTCATTCTCGGGAGGACTCGGGCGAGTGCCCACCTTCGAGCACCCCCCCCCCACCAGGAGATACAAGAATACCCTATTTTCAGGAGTTTGGAGGTATCCCACTTCGCCCAGCGTGCCGGGACGGGCAGAGGCTGAGGGGAAGGTTTGGGCAGAGAAGGAAGGGCAGGGGACCCCCACGGCTGTCCCGGATCCCGGCCGCTGACCGTCTCAAATCACAGCCAGGCTCCCAGCGAGGGTTCTCGCGGCCTGTGGACTTCCTGCCCCAACGTCCCCCCGACTTTCCGATCTCGGAGTATTTGACAGAGAACAAACCAGTGGGCCGGAGAGGAGGTGGGGGAGGGGGACGGCTGAAGTAGGTGGTGGGGGTTGAGGGCGCGTTGTGAGGAGCACCGGGTGACGGACACAATGTGTCTGTGTATTGTGCACCGAAACCAACGCGACGTGGCATGTTAACGCCACGCCAGTAAGTGCATGAGTCCATACACAAATCCACACATGCACACACACGTGCGCACACACATAAATCACACATGCACACACATAAACACGGACACGCATAAATCCATCAATCCTTCCCTCCCTACGTAAATAGCGAACCTCAGGAGAAAACACACACGCGCTCACACCCACTCAGGCAAAGAGATGACAGGAAGGAAGGCGCCTCACCTCGCACTCGCTGGCAGACGAAGCTCTCAGCTGTTTAATCACCAAAGTGCCCAGGAGGTAGCACTTCCCGCCGAGGGCTCCGGGCTGGAGGAAGAATGAAAATGGAGACGCCTGCTACTCCTGACACCGCTGTTACTACCCTGCATGGCGGCTAACTGGGATTTCAATGAAATTTAAAACATACATAAATAACATGAAAAACCAACAAACAAACAAACACAAAAAACACGGAGACGCCTGGGCCGACGGCGAGCCTGGAACGCCCCGTGTGCTGTGCTCCGGAAGCCCCAGTGACGGGATTTCACTGCCGGACGCATTTAACCAACGTTCTCTCAAAGGACAGCTTCCTCACGGCCTTTGCACCACATCTGAATGGTCACTTTTTGTCTTTTTCTTTTTTTAAGTCTAAAAAAAAATTATTAACCTTGAGAAAGAGAGAGACAGAATCCCAAGCAGGCTCCGCACTGTCAGCGCACACCCCAAGGTGGGGCTGGAACTCACAAACCCTGAGATGGTGACCTGAACCAAGACGAAGAGTCAGACGCTTGGCCGACCGTGTCACCCGGGCGCTCCTGCTTTTTGTCTTTTTCTAAAGCGGCTCCAGCGTCACCCCACGTCACAGCACAGACTCCGGCAGAAGTGGGATCAGAAACGCAGCCGACCCTTGACCGGCACGGGTTTGCACGGCACGGACCCGCCTCCCCGTGGACTGCTCTAGATGAATACAAGGCAGAACCGTCAACGTGTTTTCTCTCCCTAAGGATTTTCTTAATGAGCTTTGCTCTTCTCCAGCTTACCGTATTGTAAGGACACCGTACGTAACAGGTCTACGTACGGAATATGCGTTCACGGACTGTTTATGCCATCGGTGAGGCACAGGGTCAACCGTGAGCGGCTAGTAGTTAAGTTCTGAGGGCGTCAAAACTTACGCGCGGAATCTCAACTGTGTGGGGGTCGGCACCTCTAACCCCGTGCTGTCCACGGTCACCTCCATGGTGTTTAAGAAGTGCAGGACAAGGGGGCCTGGGGGGCTCAGTTTAGCGTCTGACTTCGGCTCAGGTAATGATCTTGAAGTTTGTGAGTTCGAGCCCCGCGTCGGGCTCTGTGCTGACAGCTCAGAGCCTGAAGCCTGCTTCGGATTCTGTCTCCCTCGCTCTCTGCCCCTCCCCCGCTCAGGCCCTGTCTTTCCCTCTCTCTCTCAAAAATAAATAAACATTAAAAAAAAAAAAGTGCAGGAGAAAGTCATTTTATTTTCTTAAAGAAAGGTAGAACATAGGGGCACCTGGGTGGCTCAGTTGGTTAATTGTCCGACTTTGGCTCAGGCTATGATCTCGCGGTCTGTGAGTTCCAGCCCCGCGTGGGGCTCTGTGCTGACGGCTCAGAGCCTGGAGCCTGCTTCGGATCCTCTGTCTCCCTCTCCCTCTCCCCCACTCAGGCTCTGTCTCTCTCAAAAATAACACTGAAAAAAAAAGGTAGAATATAAAACGAAAGCAAGGAACAGGGTTATGAAATGCATATTCACTGGTAGTTTTTTCTTCAGAATTTGGGGAAAGCCATGTCTCTCTCTGGAAGCTACCTGGACGCTCCCCCTCCGTCCTGGGGTGCCGTGTGTCCTCCGTCACAGCATTTAGCGCACTGATCTAGCCTTCCGACCCCCCGGCCCACCAGCTCCCGTGGGGCCGCCGTGCCCTGCGTCCGGCCCGGCCTGGCGACTGCGGGCGTCCAGAGGTGCTGAGGCAGGTGCGCTGGTCAGGAGTGAAGTCGGGCTGGGCCGAGAAGCAGCGAGACAGCCCCGCGGCCAGGAGCCACTGGCCCACAACCAAGGGGTCATTCACGAGCCCACAGCGTCACAGGTCAGGCGTTTGTGACCATCCCGCCCACCGTGACACACTTTCCCGCAATGACCCCTGGGGAAGGGCGGATGGAAGCCCACCTGAGCGCCCGGCGCGCCTCGCCCGTGCAGGCCGTCCAGCAGCGTGGTCAGGCTCCAGCCCCACCAGGCCCCTGCGCCAGTCAGGCCGCCGGAGGAGCCCCTGGCACTCCTGCGCACGAGAGCAGAACAAAAGGGATTTTTCCGTGACGGGCATCTTCAGTACCCGCAGGAGAGCCGTCCTCCGCAGCACGGGGCTCCGTGCGATTCCGGATCGCGCTCGGCTCCTCAGCGGCAGGCGGGACGGCGGCTCAGCGACGACGTCACTGTCCCTTCGCTCACCTGTTCACTCGACAAACTTCACCGCGTGCCGGGTGCTCTCCCAAGCACGGCGGGGAGAGAGATCATACCCCGCCCTCTTGTGGGGAAACAAGCAACAAATCAAATAAGTAAGCGAAACGGAGGCCGTGTCAGGGTTCCACGCTCAGGAGAGAAAGCTAAGTAGCAGGGACCCGAAGGCAGCGAGGGGAGCGAGCCGCAGGGACGTTGGAGGGAGGGCGTTCCAGGCGGGGACGGCGAGGCAGAGGGCTGGACGGGCACGGGCCCGCGAGGTCGAGGAAGGGCGTGGGGGCGGCGGGGCCGGCGCAGAGCAAGCAGCGGCAGCGAGGATCGGAGGAGCAGGGAGCTGGGACCCACGGGCAGAGACACGCGCCCCTCTCCACAGCACTGCCTGCTGGACGGCCTCGCCCTTTCTTCCCCAGATGGAGACCCAGAATGGCCGCCGAGCCTCCCGAGACGGCCAGGGCGTTCGGCGAGCAGGCTCGGACCAGGGGCAGGACGGCACACAGTAGGGTCGACGGTGTGGGTCTGGTTTCTTTCCGATTCATTTGTATGACTCTGTCAGATTTCTGCCTCGCTTTTCCAGAGCGGAACCCACGTAAGCGAGCACCGAATTTCGAGCCGACAACTCAGATCGACTCCGCTCGCTCAGACAACGCGGCGAAGCCACGCACACCGGCTGGGCCACACGCAGCTGCACGAGGAGCGGACACGCGGCCCCAGCTGTAGCCGGAGGGCAGAGGAAGCGTCAAATTTCTTCAGAGAGAGGACAAAATACTCCTCCCTGCCTCTAAACCACGCCTTCCACGTGGCTTCGCAGAGGACCCGGAGCCAGGACGAGGACGGTGTGCACGTAACACCCCCGCGGCAGCGGCAACGGGGCTCGTGTCTTATCACACCCGGGCCTCCCTCCACGAGAAGGGGGGACCGGGACGCTTCTCGGGGGAGGCCAGGTTGTGGGAAAGCGAGGAGAAGTCAGGAAGCAATAGAAACTCAAGTCTTCCCAGGACACAATTTTCATGGTCCTGCCTCTTCCAGCAACCAGGTCTAGACCCATCCAAGAACACGCCGGCTCATGAGCCCTTCGGGCGCTGGCCTGGTTTCATTAAACAGACGGGAGAGCAAGTCAGGCCATCACCGTGGCCCCCACAGGCCTCCCCGGCTCCACGCCCAGCGGCCGCATGCCCAGGATGGAGCAGACCGTGGCCGGAGACTGCAGGGAGAGGCGGGCGGGTGCCCCGGCGGGTGCCGGTGTTCCACGGAGCTGGGGTCACCTGCCCCGGCACGGCACGCGGCCTGCCCCAGGAAGGGTTTGCGGCAGATTGCCGCCGGGTGAGGGCCGACCGCACGGATACCTTAGAAGCGCTCTGAAACCTGACAGTCGTGTCAAAAACGGGACAAAAGAAAAGGGAAGGAAATCAAAGACGAAATAACGTCACGCTCGTGACACGTTAGCAGTGGGTCCCCAGCACGTAGATGAATAGAAGCAAGTGACCTCCGTCAACATTCCTATGTTCCAAACGTCCACGGAAACCTGGCGAGCTAACTTACCGGCTCTGCCTCCTCCGCCTGGGGGGCTCCCTCCCACCCGCTCACGACCTCCAGCTTTCGCCGCTTGGCTCGCACGTTTTCAGAGCCTCGCCCGGGCAGGTGCGGCACGGGCGCCGGTTACCAGCTCTCCACACTGGCTGAAACCCTGGCTGCTCCAGGCGCCAGATGCGGGGCACGCGGGGACCAGCAGAGCCACTGCGGGGGCTGTGGGAGCGCGGTGGGGCAGGGGAGGACCCTCACGTGCTCACGGACCCATTGGGGGAGGATACGGGAGGGCGAATCAGAGAGGCAGAGGCGGCGCAGCGAGAGGGGAGGAGCCTGGGAGAGGGGGGGAGACGGGGCGGGGGGGGGGGATGACGGCCGGTCCCCACGTTGGCCTCGCCACCTGCCCTGGGAGGCAGGCCTGCGGGAGAGAAGACTGTGCCCTCATAGGCTAATACCCTCCACGTTCTGGATTCTAAAAATAGAGAGACGCAGTCCTTGCAAGTCTGTAAGCCATGCTGGGTGTGCACAGCCTGGGGGGAATAGTGTCACTTCCTGACGCTGGCTCCCCGCTGGGGTGACGGGAAAGAAACGAGGTCTTCGAGAGAGCCCTCATGTGACCAGAGAACACAGTCACACACCCAGACCGCACGTCTCCTGCCTTGTTCGGCACGTGTGCGAGAGTGGGGGAAGGGGCGGTGAGCCGCGCCATCCGAGAATGTTCTCGCTCCGGGTCCGTCGGAGCTGCCAGAATCGAACAGGCCCACGGAGCCAGCTAACCGTGGCGAAGATAAAGTCGGCAGTTACATGCCACTATGGCGCTGGGACGGCGTGACTCTTTCGGGACGGCTGCTTTCCTGGGTGGTTTGCTTCCGTTTAACTTGGGACTCTCATGGAGACTTGATGGAGTCCAGAAAGACTTCAAATTTTTTTTTAATATTTGTTTATTTTTGAGAGAGAGAGACCGAGCACGAGTCGGGGAGGAGCAGAGAGGGAGACACAGAACCCGAAGCAGGCTCCGGGCTCTGAGCTGTCAGCACAGAGCTCCACGTGGGGCTCCAACCTACAAACCATGAGATCATGACCTGAGCCGAAGTCGGACGCTCAACCGACTGAGCCACTCGGGTGCCCTGGAGTCCAGAAAGCCTTCAAATACAACCTAAATATGACGGAATCCAATCTCAGGATCATCGAGAAAAAGGCTTGCGGGACGCCGGTCGGCAGTACGCTGAGTTTCTCTGGATTGAGCTGGGAAGAACTCACACCTCCACATGAGCGTCCCGCCCACAGACAGGGTCCGTCTCTCCTTGTCTTTACATCTCCCGGGATTTCTCTCATGTCACATCTCGAACTCGCGAACCGTAAGATCATGACCTGAACCGAAGTCAAGAGTCAGACGCTTAACCGACTGAGCCCTGGGAGTGCCCAGCGTGTGCTTCAAAGCATCAGAAGCAAGGCAGGGATGTTCCCTCTTCTCACCCGAATTAAACCTCCTCCTGGAAGCCCTAGCCCGTGCAATAGGCGAGAAGCAGAAATGCACAATTTGCCAGTTTGAAAAGAAGAAATAACACAGCCTCTTGCAAGAGGACATGACTAGTCTGTGCAGAAAAATCTCGAATATTCCGTGAAAAAGGCTCCTAGAACTCCTACATGAATGTAGAGAAGTTCAGCCTGAAGTCAGTCCTGTTCCCGCACGCCGGCGGGGAGCGGCTGGAGTTTCAATGGACGAGGGAAGAACATATGTAGTAATATAGCATACGGAGAAATGAAGCTCTTAGATACAAATCCAAGAAAACGTGTAGAACTCGTGTGCCGAAAACGCCAGAACAGGAGAGAGAAAGACCAGACACTATGTGCCTCCTGATGGGAAACACATCGCCCAGCAGGGAACCTCCCCCAGCAGCCTGGTCCTAGTTTGTGCTAACTTGCAGCTGACCAGAGAGCACACACTGGTCCCCGGGGAAGCAGGAGGGAGAGAGAGAGAGAGAGAGAGAGAGAGAGAGGCACTTTCCTCCACCGGAAGAGGGACAGGGGTGCTGCCTGTGGGGCAGAAGAGGGACAGAAGCAGGGACCCGCGCTGGAACCCACCGTCTCGACAGACCAGGTAGGAAAAACTCTCTGACCATCTCAATAGACGCAGAAGAAACCATTTGACAAAATTCGACATTCGTTCATGGGGGGAAAGAAGTCTCTGTGAAGTAGGAATAGAAGAGACTTTCCGTAAGATGATAAAGGGGGCCATGAAAACCCTGCACCTGACCTCACACTCAGCGGTGACGCCGTGCATGCTTTTATTTATTTTTCGTTTTTAAAATGCTTATTTATTTTTATTTTTTTAAGTTTATTTTTATTTGAGAGAGAGAGAGAGAGAGAGAGAGAGAGAACAAGCAGGGGAGGGACAGAGAGAGAGGGAGAGAGAATCGCCAGCAGGCTCCAGGCTCCAAGCTGTCAGCACAGAGCCTGACTCGGGGCTCAAACTCATGGACCTCGAGATCATGACCTGAGCCAAAGTCGGACGCTTAACTGACTGAGCCCCCCAGGGGCCCAGACATACTTTGAGCTACTTTTGAATCAAACCCAGGACTCTAGGCTTTAACTTTTTCAGACTCAAATCCATACCTCCTTCCTCCCACACTGAGAATCCCGCCTTCGAGGGCACAAGGATGGCAGAATTAGGAAGTCACAGATCCCTCCTTGGCCTCATCCCGCAGGAACCAACACTCAGAATGAAGACAAAAACGCTGCACTCACGATACATACACTTGTGGAAACAGCCGGAAGACCTTTTCCTCTAGTTTCTCTCTGTCGTTAGGGACCAGGCTTGTAAGGTCAAATGTTTTCATCTTCAAGCAAGTTCCTGAGAATCTCACTCCTTCTGTGTCGCCTAAGTAACAATTTCCCAAAGTGGGAGGGGTTATCTATTCCTTGTTTCGCTGAGGACAAGTGGACGCACGGATATTCGATTCCCGGCCGCCTTGGCTGAGCGGCGGGCAGCCCGCACGGACGCTCTCTCCCACCCTGCTTCTGTTCGCTGATGCCCTGCTGGAGCGGGGCTGCGGGTGGGGGAAAATGCACCTGTGACCGTGTGGGTCTTCCCAGGTCCCCACGGGGGTGGTTCGCTTGGCATTCACACGGGTGCTTTGCGGAGAGGAGAGGGAGGGAGAAGCAGGACGGAGAAGGGGGAAGGAAGAGGAGCAGGAGGAGGAGGAGGAGAAGGACCAAAAGAGCAGAGAGGAGGGGGAAGAAGAAGTAAGAGGAAGGAGGAGGAGGGAGGAGGGGGAAGGAGGAGGAGCAGGGAGGAGGGAGGAGGGGGAAGGAGGAGGAGCAGGGAAGAGGGAAGAGCAGGGGGAGTAGGGGGAGGGAGGAGTAGGGGGGAGGAGGAGGGGAGGACCCGGAGAAGAGCAGAGAGGAGGGGGAAGGAGAAGCAGGAGGGAGGAGGGAGATGGAGGAGGAGCAGGGAGGAGGGGGAGGAGAGCAGGGCCGCGCAGAGGAGGAGGAGGAGGAGGAGGAGCAGCTGCCTCTCTAGGCCCCGCTGTGTAATCCCTCTGGAGCCGAGCACATAATCTGAGGGGCCCCCACCCCCATCCCGGGTCCCCAGGGCAGGCCCTGGAGCCCGCTTTGTCAGGTGACTGCTTGGTGGGAAGGGCCCGACCACGTTCAGAGGCGGAAGGCAGTGTGGCTCCAGGGCCCCTGCTCAGCGGTGAAGCCGACTGGGGAGCACCCGCTGGGGAGGAGGGACTAGGCACGGGAGAGACACTTGGTGCGCATACAATGGCTGTCCTTCCTCAACGACTCCTCTAGCCGGGTCTCCCGGGCGTGAGCCCCTGAGCTCCGGTCCCGTGCACGTGACCAGCTGTCGGCCACGCGCGGCCATCCTGGGGCCAGGGTGCCCTCCAATTCCCACGGGGCGGGCACACGCACTGCAGGCCGCGGGCCCCACGCCTCAACCGGTCACAGAACCCGGGTGCTTGATACCCCAACGCCCCACGTGTGGGGTGCCGTGCGCGTCAGGCCGACCGGACCCGGCCGCCTCCCACCACGGGTGCCAGCCTCGCCGACCACAGCAGCGTCCGCAGCCCGCGCCTGCAGCTGGGGCTCGAGGACCTGGGTGACCTTGAGCCGGAAGCACCGCTCACGCCCTGCCACCCTGACCCCTGCAGCCACGTGCGCTGCAGCCCAGGTCCTGGGCGGCCCCCTTGGGTGGCACGGACTGGCTGCTTGGCTGTCTCTCCCCCGCCCCGGGGACCCCGTCCCTGCGGCTCGGCGCTCAGCCCCACCTGCTGTTTCCACACCACCACTGAAGGTGCGGTGGAGTCGGGGGGTAGGAGTGGGAGGGACCATGGGACATAAAGAAGAGGGAGCCAGGCCTGTCGCCCCAGAATTCCCGGTCCATGGCTTACCCAGCTCAGCATGTGCCCAGCTCTGGGCAGCACCGGGTAGAGGCCATGCCTTCCAGTACTGCTCTTCCCTTGTGACCAGGCCTTTTTCAGGTCATGTTCCCAAGTCCCCCGCTGGAGGGTTGAAACTTCTTTTAAGGTACTCACAGTACCCTGGTTTCTTGTGTCTCTCTAGGTCCATTTCTCTGCCGTCAGTGATGCGTGGTGTGAGTAGAGGAAGTGTTTTTTGCAGATGTCAGGTCACTGTCCTAGAAACAGGATGTGGAGAGCCAGGACCAGGCCAGGCGGGGCCACCATCCCTGCCTGCTAGACTTGGAGGTGCCAAGATCAGTCCAGGTGCACTGAGACACAAGGCCCCCTGCGATCATTCTTAGGCGCTGGTGTGCAGCGCCCTCCCTCTTGTGTCCTCAGACCCTGAGCCTGGAGGAGCCTCCTCTCCACGAGGTCAGCGGGACTCCATGTGCCCCGCTCTCCTCCCAGCAGCGCTGGCAACTCGAGGGATGTGCAGAGTGGAAAGAGGTGTGGGGTTGAGGGGGCAGGGGTGCCTCCCTCACCGTGCATTCCTCTCCCTGGGCCTTTCCCCGACCAGTGTGTTCTGCCGTGAGGAGGCAGCCGAGCACAGCCGTTGCTTAGCAGCCTTGGGAGGGGGAGGTGGCTCCTCTAGGCTGGGGTCAGGTCTTCTAAGGAAGAAGTTTTCGTCTTCCTCAGATCGTACTGTTTTTGTTAGCAAGGAAGTTCTTGGGGGAAGTTAGCATTTTCTGGTCCTCAAAACAGGGAGAAGGATTTCCCTGATTAATCACCCTTCAGCTCTCTAAACTCCTGCTGTGGTCCGAATGTTCGTGTCCCCCCAGAATTCATATGTTGAATCCTACCCCGAAAGGTGATGGTATCAGGAATAAGGCTTTGGGAGGTGGTTGGGGGTGAGGGCTGAGCCTCATGAATGCTTTTACAAGAGAGGCTCTGAAGAGATCCCTTTTTCCTTCCACCATTGAGGGAGGACACAGCAAGGAGACACCAGCTGTGAACAAGGTCCCATCAGGCCTTCTCCCTGCTCCTCTCTGTCTTCCCCTTCCATCCCCACCCGACACACCCTGCCCTTCCCCACCTCCACTCCCTCTTGCTCCAGGCTTCTTCTTTTTGGAGATCTGAACTCGTGTTCCCTACAGGAGGAGAGCTGAGATGAAGTCGGGCTTAGGCTCGGGTGGTGGGGGGCAGTGGTCTGGGAGGGGTGCAGGCAGGCACAGAGTCCGGCCGCCATGCGTGAGGCTTGAAGTGGGAGTGGGATGGCGGCTAGAGGGTGGAGTTATTTCCATCACAAAATGAAATTATACTTATGCCATGTGCTAGGGGTGCTATCATTACAATGGCAATCACATGACTCTACATAAATGTATCCAATCGACACATCGTACACCTTAAATGTACACAATTTTTTATGTCAAATACTTTCACTAAAAAAGCGAAATGCTCAATATAGTCAGTTAAAGTGAAAGGAAAGGCACTAGACAGTAGTGGAAAACCACATGGGGAAATAAAATATTACTAGAAGTGAATGCATGGGCAACTGTTGCGGAATGTCATCGGAAAGATGTGGTTCGCGGTTGACCTGCGAGCCAAACTTCAGGCCATCAGAGCTTTCTCACCTTTCTCCTTTCCTTGTAGTGTGTATTCTAATGGCCCTCCCCATTCCAGAGGCTGCTCCAAGGACATAGCCTTGAGGTGGTGACTTGGTGTTGAAAACACCTACGTGGAATATAGGACTAAGCCCAGTTTGGTTCCTTCAGAAACTTGGAGGGTTTAGAGAGTGGGTGCAGGGATCCATTTATCTTCCCGCCACCTAAGACGAACCTCAAATGTAAGTTCTTTTTGCTTATTAAAACTGCCCCCTACCAACCTGGAGTGGTCTGTCTCTTTCTTTGGTTTCCCTCTGCCTTCTGTCTGGGAAGACCAGTTTCAGATTTTACCTGAGAAATTTCTCAGAGGGTTGTGAACCAACAATTGGTAAGTTAGCCAGGAGACCAAAGAATGGGTCTTGAGAAAGAAGCATCTAGAGGGGAAATCCCAAGTGGGCCACCTACCTCTCAGTGGGGAGGGAAGACCGTACATCAGGTTCTTGAAGATGGCCACACGAAGATGGGATGGCCTAAGAACACCAGTGGGTCTAACGTGCTTGTGAAAGGAACTACACATTGTGCACTGTGTCAGAGAAAGGAAGCTCACAGTAGCCACAGTGGGCTGGCCTCTGCTACGGACGTTTGGCCAGCCACGATGTCCAACTGGAGGCTAAAGCCATGTCAGGAAGTCAAAAGATGAGCTAAGATCAGAAAAGGACATGAGAGCGCCCGCCACCGTGACAGCTTCAGGGCTGGCAGACAAAATGGTGGTGCAGGATGATAAAGTAGAGACTTTAACGTGCCATTTTGCAGTGCAATCTGCTAGGGATTAAGATCTAGGCACTAAAGACAAGGCCTGATTAGGACACGAACAGGTGTAATCTCTAAAAAAGTGATGAAAATAAAGAGGAGGGCAATCAAGTGATGTTGTGGTAATTGATGAAGAAAGAATGGTCCACATTTCCTGACCCCTAATACAAAGGAAATTTTTAAATCACAATTATCCCCCAAGCCTTTAGGAGAAAACTTCACTCTTTCCCTGTCCTTTGACTTTGTAAATCTTGTCATGTGTTTGAAATGTAAACACTCCAGCAGGTAATCAAGACATTGCCCACAGAGACTGAAGAAAATACGAGTGGGGTAGGGAAAGACTAACACACAGACCACTGTCCCAGTTAGCTTGTCGACCTCATGATAACGAACGCTCAGAAAATCTTTAGCACTGGCCATCTTTAAGTCTTTTGTTATTTGTTATTTGCAGATAGATGCTGTTTTACTCAGATGCTTTGCCAAAAAAAGAAAAGAAAAGAAAAGAAAAGAAACAGGTGTCCTTGCAAAAGCATTTCATCTTTTAGGATATTCTGAAACAAGACTTTGGTGAGTACAGGTTTCTGGCAACTAAGATCGATCTGCCTTCATGTGGAAGGGACAATGACGGACTGTGGAATCCCCTCCACTGACGACTACCTGAATAGCCAGCTCCACCGTATGTCATGGATGCTGGCTGAGGACCGATTTCTTCTGTTCTCCATTCCCACATAGGTGACATAGGACCGTTATTCGAGGATATAATTTTAACATGTAAAGATTTGCCTCTCCTCCGGGACACGTTGCGGGCTTTGCTGGAATACCTGCAAAAGAAAGGATGCGAAACAAACCAATAGAAACTTGAAGGAACAGCCACTAACGTATGTTTTTAGTTCTTATCTCGTCAGGTAAGACACCTATTGTTTCAGAAGCTGTGATTCGTAAACTGCAAGCCTACCCAAACTCTAACCATGTGAATGAGGCGGAAGCTTTTGTAGAGGTTTGGGGGTTTGGGAGGACTTTTATTCCCTACCTGGCACAGTGCCTCTATACTTCCTGTTACCTGATAAAGAAAAATGAACACATACCGGATGGGGGACCAGAGCAGCAAGCCACCTTCGAGAAAGTAAAAATAATAGGAAAGCCTGAGGGACCTGGGGGGCTAACTCAGTTGAGCTTCCGACTTCAGCTCAGATCGTGACCTACGGTTCCTGGTTCAGGCCCTACATTGGGCTCTGGTGCTGACAGCTTAGAGCCTGGAGCCTGTTTCAGAATCTGTGTCTCTCTCTCTCTCCCCCTGTCCCTCCCCTGCTTTCCCTCTGCCACCCCCCCATCAAAACTAAATAAATGTTTACAAAAAATAAATGGTTTAACCATGGTAAATTAAAAAAAATAATAGTAAGGCAGATTAAACCTCTTGGCATTTGTCAAACAGGACTCCTATTTGGGTTAGATGTGTCTTTCACTCCAGAAAGCTTGGGTTGGGCACTGTGGCAGGGACAGCAGAAGGAGAGAGTACCTCTAGAATTCTGGTCAAAATCTGACATACCCCCAATAGAACAATGGTTTTTAGCCGATATACAGAGCACTCCTCCAGGTGGAGCCTCTCACTGTAGACCACACTATGATGAGAACTTCCATGCGTACCAAGGAGAGGATTAAACATACCTTTCATCGACCCATCTCTGCTCTGGCTCAAACCCCTACTTTCACTAAGCGGCATGCCTATTTCCAGCAGAGGAGTCCCTGTCCACCAGCCCAGCGTCTCTAGAAGTGCAGGCACACCAGGCCCTATATAGACCCTCCAGAGGCCCCCGCGCCTATTCCTAATGGCGGCCCCTGCAGCCTAAAAAGAATGGGTAGGAGAGATTCCCACTGGTTCTTGGTACACTGAGGATATCTCCTCACATGGACTGAGGTCAGTATTCAGCCCAACACTGACACCATCTGGATGAACAAAGACTCAAGCCAAAGGGAATATAGTCCATGGGATTGTGATTTCTTTGTATGGTGACACATGCAAACTACGCCCGCAGTGATCGTAGCAAAATGTATAGAGGAGATGAATCTCTATTTTAGATGCCGGAAATTATGTAACACTGTGTGTAAAGTATACTCAACATTTAAAAAATAAAATACTATTGAGCAGATTTTGGAAAAAGATCTACCAAGTTTACTGGGTGAATATCAAGTCCATAGCTCCTTACTCCTCTAGAATATTCCACAGAGTGAGTTCCGTACGTTGTATACACCAGCAGCCCCTTTTATCTTCTACTGTGTGTGACTCGTGTCCCCTAGAGTTGTGCGGGGTGAACTCTGTGGACATTCCTCACATTCCATTTGAGACCCAGGTGGACCTGGGCTCTCTGAGGTCCTTGGGCCACGTCCTCTTCTCGTTGTGCCTCTATTCTCTTGTCTCTCTCAGAGAAATCATAAAAAAACTAGAGTTTGCCCCTACCCTAGTGTTATGGTGCTGAGGCGCATTTGGGAAAATTGTGACTTTCACTCTGACATGTTTGTCTCCAGGGTGACACATTTGCTGGCCAACTCTCCTGTCTTCCCAAGCGTTGGGACTTTGCCTGACTCCCTGTCTCTCATTCTCTGCCCTCCCCAAAGCCATGCCAGAGTCTGTGAATGTCAGCCCAAGGCATTTCTTTGTCCATGAGGCAGTTGCTAACTGCTCCCTTCAGAGAGCCATCAGCAGGATAAACCAGGAGAGGAAGAAGGTGACCGATGAAATCCAAAAGGCTGGGTGCTTCCTCAGATGGAAGCTGTGGAGCCCACCAGCCAGTCCATCCTCTGTGGGGGAGGAGGTATCTGGGGGCATGGAGGAACACACCAAAGCTGCCCTTTCCCGTAGGGTACCCCAGCCTTGGACCGCAGAGTGTTCTCCGTGCTGGAGAGGCCGCTTCGTGCATGCATCAGTAGCCTTGGCAAAGGTGATGCTCACTGGCTGTGCTTAGCAGACCTCACTCCTCTGGGAGAGTTCTGAGCCAGGTAACTTGCCAGTGCTCCCTCCTAATGACTGTGTTCATCTGCAGAGTGACCTCTGCTGGAGAAGCCGCGCAGCCAACAGGAGAATGGGTCTCCAGAAGAAGCAGGGAGTTCTGCTCATGGAACACTGCACTGTGTCTTCAACTACCTTTCACTGAGTGCCTCAGGAAACCATGTGATCAGAACGCCAAACAAGGTCGACTTTGTTGATGCCAAAAGAAGTGACTTCTTTTTGTGAGGCAGGTGAGTGTTGAAATAGCCACTGTGGTGTGTGTCTGCCCAATCACCCTATAATATAAAACCAACAGGTGATACGAGCCATTCTCCCCTAACCCAATAACCAGCTCAGATGTCTCTTTGGTTTCATTTTTACTAGGATAGTTTCTTTTCTTTTTTAAGTTTACTTATTTATTTATTGAGAGAGAGAGAGAGAGGGAGGAGGGAAGAAGAGAAACCAAAGGAAAGGCAAAGACAGAAGTAGGGAGAGAATCACCCAAAGAGGCTTAGTTCTGTCAGCACGCAGCCCAGCTCAGGGCCTGATTTCACAAGCAGTGAGATTCTGATCTGAGCCGAAATCAAGAGTCGAACACTTAACCGGCGAGGACACTGAGGCACTTCTTGACTAGGGTATTTTCAAGTATGTTTTCCAAATCTCCTTTTCTGAATACATATCCACTCTTGGTGGCTGTCTACCCTCCTTTCATCGAGGATTTTTTTTTTTTTTAAAGAGAGAATGTAAGAGCAACAGTGAGACAGAGGCAGAGGGAGAGAGAGAAAATCTTAAGCAGTTTCCCTGCCCAGTATAGCCATTTGCATGGGGCTCAATCTCACAAACACTGAGGTCATGACCTGCGCCTATATCAAGAGTCAGAAGCATAACCGAATAAGCCACCCAGGCACCCCTCATCAGTGGTGACTGTAAAGTGACTCTGAGCTAGTATTTGTGACTTTGCTGCTCATAGACATTCCTTCAGAAGCAGGGCCACAGAGCAAGAGGCGTGTTCACAGTGGGCTGCAGGGCCCCAAACAGCAGGGTTCCTCCACAGAGCAACCCAGACACAGAATCACAGACGCAGTTGCATCTTAATCTGATGACATTTGTGAAGGTCTACTCTAGTCTCCATGACCCATCTGATGTCATGGTAGACAAAGTCCAGTAAAATGAGCAGCGGTGGGAATTACCAAGCCTGCCTCTATCCAGGGCTTCCTAAATTTACTATTCTCTCTCATCCCCTCCTGTGGTTTAGTCTGAGGGAGGCCTCTCTTTTGTCTTTTCTTCCCTAATAATCATCTCTCGGATTTTCGGAAACCAAAGCGGGAATTCCACCAGGGGCTCATATATATATGTATATATTTGCATTGCACACTCTGGAACGGGGGCAATATGCACAGGATGCATCTGTGGTCCCAGGGAGCAAACTGGTAAATGGGGGCCAAGTCCTTCCACCTGCAGACCTCCCAGCTTTGGGCATCAGCCTATGTTCAGAACCGTCCCTCAAAGTTCCCAGAAACTGTAGTGTTTCCCTTTCTCCAGAGCATGGTCCCACTGATAAATGTCTGTACCTCTGGGGACATTTGAGAAAGCCAGGGGGGAAGAGGCATGGGCCATTTCCAATATTCTGACTCTCATCCCTGTACTGAAGGGTACCATAAATCTCTATTTCTTTAGGACTGTATACCTAGCATAATTTTTTGACCATAATTTATAAACTTTTTTGGGGGGGTGGCCTACAGTTTCCAATATCTACAGTCTCCTTATGAATTTGGGGACTTATTTGGGAAAGGAGGGACCCCAGGGACTGAGTGGAGTGGATACCTGAAGAGTTAGGAGGACAAGCCCGCAGTGAGGCTGTCAGGGTACATGGGAGTGACCCATGAAGTAGGGAAGAACTCACACCCCCTCATTCTGCCCTCCCACGCAGCATCGCTGCCCCGTGTCCTGGAACACACTCATCCAGCCCCGGTCCCATGACGCGCCCCCAGCCACTTGTGCACCTGCTGTTCCATGACTCGGCTTCTACAGAGAGCAGCCAGTCCCTCCTTTCAGGCCAGTGGAGGATGCAGGGTGGGCCACTGCTGTCTGCTTGCTGGCCCTCCACCAAGCCTGGGCCCCTTACTCTCAGGAAAGGACCTGTAAGTGCAGGCCAGATCAATGAGTTCTAGACCATGGCCTGAATGTATTCATCCTGATGACTGAGCGGCAACAGCGAGAACCACTGGAACTTCGGCGAGAAAGAGAGGCCTTTACAAAGCACATTAGGAGCTCAAGGAGGCTGCAGGACAGATGGAGCCTCAGCCAGGGGTTTGGCACTTAGTAGAGCCCATCCACGTCCTGCAGGCCCCTCCAGCAGTGACCCCCTGCACCTGCCAGCCCCGTCTTTGGTATCCCTCATTTCACTTTTTGTGAGAGAGCGGAGCTGTGCTTCCTACTCAGGATACCACGCGACGAGAAGAGGGGAATCCCTCTCGTATCACAAAGTCAGGTCAGGGAAAGTCCATTTGATCAGAAGCTGTAAGAGAGGCACGGTCAGCAGCCTGTGTCTACTCTGCCATGAGACGGGGCTCCCCAGGTAGGGAAGATAGGTCTCAGAGGAAGGAAACTAGGAGCTCCCCCTGCAGGAAGCCAGAGAAACACCAACGAATGGGGAGCACGTGAGAGAGGAGAGTCCTCAGGACTAAGGGGAAGGGCTACCATGGGCTGGGGTCCTACCATATTGGTCGGGGCCACAGGCTCTGTGTTGGTTTGTAGGAAGTGGCCAGATTCCGTCCTACCGATGTTGCCATCAAACACCAAATTCACCTCCAGAAAAGACTTTCAGTGCCAAGCACCACAAGGCACTGGGGTCCTGGCAGCCAAGGAGGCCCAAGATGCTACGCATCGCTGACTGCACAGAGCGGGAGGGGAGGGCAGGAGCCATGGAGCTGAGGGCAGCTCACTTGGGCTGCTTTGGAGGAAAAGAACTCCTTTACTGGGCACCACAACATTTGGCCCAAGGGGCTGCAGACAGTTCAGGGAGCACCAGAGTGCTGGTCTCAAAACACTCTGGACTTCCATGTCCCCAGACACAAGCTGTGGGTGACGTCCCACTCCCAGAGCTGGCCTGATTCTGATGAGTGAGCACTGGTGTTGGGGGACCCCGAAGGAGAGACACCGCACCCGCCCTGGAGGTGATAAAAGGCTTTCTGGAGGGACAAATGAGTTGGGGTGGAGGGAAGGCTTGCCGGGCAGAGGAGACAGAGTATGCGGAGCCCACGGTTCATGTCAGCAGTGGGTTCGCAGTGGGGTAATACGAGCAGGTACGGCTAAGGATTACTGGGGTCTTTTTGAAACATGAATCATGTCACTGAGTCCCTGTAACGATTCCATTAGGAAGGTAGAAATGGTGTCCCTGTTTTGCTAATGAAAACAATGAGGCTTTAAGAAACCGCCCTCTTTATGCCCCACAGAGAGGCAGAGGCAGGGTTGGAATCCAATGCCTGTCACCCCTGTGAAGCCACCTGACAAGAAGGCTGCATCCAGATACTGCAGAGGGAACCTCTCAGCTCGGAAGTTCCATGAACATTTGTTCCTGGTGCCCAGGGAGAAACCTCCTCCTGCTCAGATAAAGGCTGGGTGCCATTCCTGGCCAACAAGCCAAGGCCCAGTCCTAAGGGGTGACACTGCCCCATGAGTTTGGTGAGGTCTCCAGGCCTGGGGGATGGATGAGGAGGAGGTGCAGCCCTCTGGGTTCCTGAGAGGAGCAGTGTAGATGGGGCACAGGGTACAAAGCTGGTCTCTCTGCCCCTGTTCAGCCTCTTTGTAAGCTGAGTGACACCGGTGACACCAGGCAGGGGATGAACCTAGTGACCTCATCTCTGAAACGGAGGAAGATCTGGTGTTCTGCAGTGGGTTATAGGAAGAGTCACTCAGGAAACGACCTGTACAATTCCTGCCTGGTGCCTGGAGCATGGGAAGAGCCAAGTGGAAAGCAGTCCTGCTGGTAACATGGATCTGTTTCTCCTCGTGTTGATTCTGGAATCATCCTTAAGAAACAAATGCCGAATCAAAGGTTAGGAAAATTTGTTCTTCTGCTTTTTCTATGACTTTCAGAGTGTTGGCTCTTAAATTTGGGTCTTGGATCCATTTGGGGTGCACTTCCTACATTCTGTTAGCTGAGTGTCCACTGTCATTCATTCATTCATAATTTTCTGTATCTGCATAGGTAAGAAGGGACATCTTTTTGTCCATGTATTAACCTTAAGTAGTTACTTGTGAGGAATTTTCAACAGATCCCAAAGAAGCTGAAGCGTAAAAGTGAATAAATAATCCTTAAAGCAGTGGGCTAAGATCGTACACCAAGTCCTGAAGGAGATTAACTTGGATCTTCTGTCGAAATGGTCAGTGTCCTTGTCACCAGCAGCCATATAGCACCCTCTGGTGGCCACAGGACACACAGGAAGACTGCAGCGCTCCCTGATCTGTCAGCAAAGGAAGCCGCATTCCAACTTAGACATCCTCCCAGGATTCCAGATAGATCCGAAAGAACTCTGTGACATTCGGTGTTTTGGGATGCCTTTTAGGAAATCTATGAAAAATATAGACCTCTTCCTAAGTGGATTGTTTTGAGAAGAATTCATTGAGCAGTGGAGTGAGGTACTGGGCTCCAGGACAGAAAATAGACAAGGTGGCTACCTCCCAAGATGCACACGGTGAGAGTGGGAGAGTGTTGGGAAGGACACCTCTATGTCATACGTCTATGTGTCTGCTTTAATGAGAATGATATATCCAAACAAACTATGTTTATGGACTTTTTGATTATATTAATCACAAAACTTGTCAAAAAACTCTCCCACTGGCCTGGTCTTGGAAGCCAGGCAGTTGGGCGGGCGGGCACACGGCAGTGGTGTGGACCCTGGCTCCCAGCAGCTGTGCCCCTTACCGGGGCTTGGATCCCTGGGGCCCGGGGCGTGTGCCCTAGCGGGTGTACCAGGAGCGCGCCTGCTGGGGTCTGGCGAGGGCTGCACTTGGCTGTGCATCTTGGCTCCGTGACTACCGGCTGCCCCCTGACCCCAACTGCCACAGGCCGGCCGGGTGCTGATGCCCCCCTTGCCTCTCGCCACCCCACGGAGGACCCGTTGCTGACTGGCAGCTGCGACTCGACAGCGGGACACACCCGGAGAGGACACGGAGCCATGAGCCGCCAGCCCCGGAGGGTGGTGGCGCTGCTGCTCCTAGAGGTGGGGGCGGATGAGAGGCCCCGCTGCCCCGGACGCCTCCCAGATGCGCTCGGGAATTGCCAACAATGCCAGGGGCTGAGCTCGGTGCAACGCCCGGGCCCCCGAAACACCGTGTGGGAGGACCCGAGAGGTGGAGCGACTGAGAACCACAGCCTCCCGGGAGGACCTGCGTCAGACCCGTGCTGGAAAGGTGGGGCTCCTGGCGACAAGGTCCCATCGGCCTTCTCCCTGCTCCTCTGTCTTCCCCTTCCATCCCCACCCGACACCGCCTGCCCTTCCCCACCCCCACTCTCCAGTGCTCCGGGCTTCTTATTTCTCTGGTTTCTCCCGGCGGTCTGGAGGATTCAGGGGTGACCTTTATGCATGGTGCCTATCCTCCCCCCGCCCCCGCCCCGTGCCCATTTCCCCAGGAGGCCCGGAGATTAACCTGGGGGGGGGGTAAGGCTTGGGTGGTGAGGGACTCCGGGCACAGGGGGGAGCTGGGGCTAGGCGCATAGGGGCGAGCTGGGGTTCAGGGAACAGGGGACAGGTCAGACTTGGGGCACAGGGGCAAGGTGGGGCTCCGGGCACAGAGGCGAGGTGGGGTCGTGTTCCGGGGACTAGGGTCTCATGGCCGGGGAGCGAGGTGGTGCTGGGGGGTCCAGGGGCTCTCTGGGGCTCGGGGCCCAGGGATGAGGTGGGGTCGGGGCACAGGGGCGCTCAGGGGCTGGGGGCACATGGGTGAGGTGAGTCTCGAGGAACAGGACCGAGGTGGGCCTCGGGGCACAGGGGAGAGCTGGGGCTCAGGGGAGAGCTGGGGCTGGGGCAGAGGGGCGAGCTGGGGTTCAAGGCACAGGGGTGAGGTGGGCTCAGGACAAAGGGGTCAGCTGGGGCTCAGGGCCAGAGGCGAGGAGTGGCTCAGGGAACAGCGACGAGGTGAGGCTCAGGTTATGGGGAGAGGTGGGACTCAAGGCACGGAGGCGATATGGGGCTTAGAGTACCGCAGCGAGGTGGGGTTTGGGGCACAGGGGCGAGGTGGGGTTAGGAGCGCAGAGGCGAGGTGGGGCCGGGTCCCGGGGACTAGGTGAGGCTCAAGGCCCAGGAGCGAGGTGCGCTCAGGGCACAGGGGACTGTGGGGCTCAGGGCACAGGGGCGAGTTGGGGCTGGGGTATAGGGGCAAACTGGGGCTCGGGACACAGGGATGAGGTGAGTCTCGGGGACAGCGGTCAGCTGGGGTTCAGGGCATAGGGATCAGCTGGGGCTCAGGGCCAGAGTCGAAATGGGGATCAGGGCACTGTGGAGAGGTGGGGCTCAGGTTACAGGGGCGAGGTGGGGTTCGGGGGTGAGAAGTGAGCTGGGGCTCTGGGCACAGGGGCAAGCTGGGGTTCGGGGCACAGGGGTGAGGTTGGGCTCAGGACAAAGGGGTCAGCAGGGGCTCAGGGCACAGCAACAAGGTGGGACTCAGGGCACAGGGGTAGGCTGGGACTCAGGGCACGGAGGTGAACTGCTGCTTGGGGTACAGCTGGTAGGTGGGGCTCGGGGCACAGGAGCTAGCTGGAATTCCGGGCACAGGGGTGACCTCTGGCTTCCGACACAGGGGTGAGCTGGGGCGCAAGGTAAAGGGGCGAGGTGGGCTTCGGGGCATAGGCTCAAGCTCCACCTTGCCTCTGTGCCCTTAGTCCCAGCTTACCCCTGTGCCCCGAGCCCCAGCTCCCCCTGGCCCAGAGACCCACCTCACCCCTGGGCCCCAGCCCAACCTCCTCCCTGTGCCTGGAGCCTGAGGTCACCCCTATGTCCCGAGCCCCACCTCACCCCTGTAACCTGAGCCCCAGCTCACCCCTGTGTTCGGAGCCCGAGGTCGCCCCTGTGCCCTGAGACCCACCTCACTCTTGGGCCCCAGCCCCAACTTGTCACTGTGCTGGAAGCCCCTGCTCGCCCCTGTGCCCCGAGAACCACCACATCCCTTTACGCTGAGCCCCAGCTCACCCGGGTCAGGAACACGAGGTCGCCCCTGTGCCCGGAATTCCAGCTAGCTCCAGTGCCCCGAGCCCCACCTTCCAGTTGTACCCCGAGCACCAGGTCACCTCCGCGCCCTGAGTCCCAGCCTACCCCTGTGCCCTGAGCCCTTCCTTGCCTCTGGCCTTGAGCTCCAGCTGACCCCTTTGTCCTGAGCCCAAACTCACCCCTGTTCCTTGAGCCTCACCTCACCCCTGTGCCCTGAACCCCAGCTCGCCCCTCTGCCCCGAGCCCCAGCTCTCTCCTGTGCCCCGAGGCCCACCTCAGTCCTGTTCCCCGAGCCCCACATCGCCCCTGTGCCCAGAGTCCCAGCTCACTTCTGACCCACGAACACCACCTCGCTCCTGTAAACTGAGCCCCACCACTCCGCAGTGCCCCGATCCCCATTTCGAATCTGTGCCCTGATCCCCATTTCGACTCTGTGCCCTGAGTCCCAGCTGACCGCTGTTCCCCGAGACTCACCTCACCCGTGTGCCCCGAGCCCCAGAGCGCCCCTGTGCCCCGAACCCCACCTCATCCCTGGGCCCCGAGCCCCTAGTCCCCGGGACACGGCCCCACCTCGCCTCTGCGCCCGGAGCCCCACCTCGCCCCTGTTCCCCGAACCCCAGCTCACCCCTGTGCCCCGATACCCAGCTGGTCCCTGTGCGCCTAACCCCAGTTCGCCCCTGTCCTGAGCCCCAGCTCCCCACTGTGCGCCTAGCCCCAGCGTGCCGCTGTGTGGTGGGCGCAGGCCAGAGCAGGTGGGCCGGGAGCATTCCGACGCGCGCGCGCCTGCGCGCGCATGCGCGAGCTACCTCGCACATGCGCGCACTCTGGCGGGGACCGAGCTCAGTGAAAGCTGACTGCACTTCGCCTCCTGGCTCCGCGACCAACGGCCGCTGGAGTCCCCAGCTCCCGCTGGTTAGCAAGAGACTAATGCCCTCCATGCTCTCGCCCAGCCACCGGGGACTTGCTGCTGACTGGCAGCAGCGGGGCACACCGGGAGAGGACACGGAGCCATGAGCCGCCAGTCATGGAGGGTGGCGGCACTGCTGCTCCTGGAGGGAGGTAGGGGCTGAGGTGCGTGCCCTGATGCCAGGGCGCCTCTCAAAAGTGCTCGGGAATCGCCAGCAGTGCCAGGGGCTGAGCTCGGTACAATGCCCGGGCTCCCGAAAGACCGTGTGGGAGAACCCGAGAGGTGGAGCAGCAGAGAACCACAGCCTCCCTGGAGGACCGGCTTCAGTCCCGGTGCTGGAAAGGTAGGGCTCCTGGCAATAAGGTTCCCTCCGGCCGTAAAGCCCCTGTCTGTTTTCCCCTTTCGTCCCCACCGGACACACCCTGCCCTTCCCCACCCCCACTCCCTCTTGCTCCAGGCTTCTTCTTTCTCTAGTTTCTCAGCGAGGTCTGGAGGACTCAGGAGTGACCTTTCTGCATTGTAACTCAGGTGCCCTACAGGAGGAGCCCCAAGATGAAGTCGGGGCTTTGGCTCGGGTGGTGGGGGGCAGTGGTCTGGGAGGGGTGCAGGCAGGCTCAGAGTCCGGCCGCCATGCCTGAGGCTTGAGGTGGGGGTGGGTTGTCGGCTGGAGGGCGGAGGTGCAAACTCGGGGACTTGTGTTTGTGATGGACAAAGATGGACACCATGTCTTATGGGCACTTTTTTCTTGGGAGAGTATAAATATTTCTTCATGTTTATTTGTATTTATTTATTCTGTGTTAATATTTATTAATTTTGAGGGAGAGAGGGAAGGAAACTGCTGTGCAGGGTTCGTGTTTGCAGTGCGGAGCCCGACTTGGGGCTTGATCCCATGAAACATGAGGTCATGGCCGGAGCCAAAATCGAGTCGGGCCCCAACTGATTTAGCCACCTTGGCACGTGTCCCCATAAATAAGTGTCACCTGTATAAAACTTTCATTAATCCTACACTTTATTGTGTTATATATTAGTAGTAAATGGGATGATTTAATATTTGATTTTGAAATTAGTATAATATGCAAATAAGGCTTATTTAAACATGAAATGAAAGATTTTCAAGGTATCTCTGTGTTCCAGACATTTCTCTTGTGGCTACTGGCTCTCGACTCAAACTCATAAAGGGGTCCCGTTCCAGGTCATGGAGATATTTCATTAGGGGCTTTACCTAATGTTTGTGCTCTGGGGAATATTCCTCTCTCATAAAAATTATTTTTATTATATATTTGACCAGTTATGAATCGCTCTCATGAAATGTATACACACACACAGGCCATGTTGTGAGGTTCCACACACATGAAAATCCCAGAGGAGGCAAAGCAGCAGACACCGAGGTCCGAGGATCAGGGACTGTGGCGAGGGAATGAGGAGAGAGGCTGATGAGTAGTTCACGTGTGTCTGTGAGGAAACTGTTCTAGAACGTAGCATCCATGGTTTACGATATCGTGAATGTACGTAGTGAGACTTCAATGTAGAATTTAAAAGGATCAGAGTACACTGATACTGAAGCTAATTTATATTTTATTTATGAAACAAAATAATATAAACTCTTAAATATCACTACAAAAACTACAAAAATGACACAAATGGCGATCTTGGTGGAAGGGGTGTCGTCCTGTGGGCCTGTAGCCAACATGAGCCGCTGCTCGGGAGCTGAGGCTGGTTGCTCAGCTGCAGCAGGTGTTGGCCCCAGGCCTTCGGTGACCCCGCCAGCTGGGGCTGGAGGCTGCTCCTGCTCTGGGGCCGCCAGAGGTGCAGGTGGCTCTTCCAGCCCCTGACAGTGAATCTGAGCTGTGACGACCACCTGCCCTGGAGGTGACGCTGCTGGTAGGCTCACCGCTTCTTGTATCTGCTGAGCCCCAGGATTCATGGCTTCAGGCAGCATGGGGATGAAAGGTGCATTGGGCGCCACAGCGAGAGGAGGGGCAGGCTCCTGAGCGGCATCTGGATCGTGCTCTGGAGCTGGTGCTGTAGGTTCAAAGACGTCTGATCACCATGAACGCCTTCCCACGGCCTTTCCAAATTCAGGACACCTCTCCCACAGTCCTTGTCGCCTGAGTCTAGGAGCCCAGCAGCTGTAAGGCTCCCCAGATGCTAGGCTAATGGACGAGTGATCTGAGACTCCTCACTGCTCCCAGCCCAACACAGTCTCAGAAACTTGCTGTGTGTGGCCGACCCTGTCCCCTCCACAAGCCCACATCGGCCATCCAGAGGCCGCCTCACCCTCTGCCTCTGGCTCACCGGAGTCCATGGACGTCCGCCTTGAGAAGAGAAGGCGGGCACGGTGCTCCAGCTCTGAGCCCGGCATGTTGAGCCCCACATACTCCAGCAGGAGGTCCCGGCTGAGGAATTCTTGGGGCTGGATAAAATCCTCAGGGTACGAATCCAGCCAGTAGCCCAGAATGGCGGAGATGGCTCTGGGGATACACAGTGGCCAGAACAGTCAACACGGGGTGTTGCTCCCACACTGATGTCTGAGGGCAGCCCTGTGGATCCCCGGCTCCTGCGCCTCCTGCGCCTCCTGCTCCTGGCTGTTCAGAGGCTGGTCCTACACCGGGTCCGCCTATGATTTAGCAGTCCTGCCTGCGATCGTCTTGGTCACCGAGGACGGGCTGGCAAAAGTCGTTTTGAGTGGGACCCTTAAGCACTGATGTGGTCATCTCTGTCCTTCTTGGGGAAGCCAGACACTCACACTCCTTGGTCTGTCTCCCTGCCCGCCTCCCACTCGAATTCAACTCCGTGTGGACAGGGAGGGGTGGTGTCAGGTGTGTCAGCGCCTTCTCTGCATACACTAGGGCTCCTCGAATATCTCACCCAAGAGGGAACAAAGGGACTCTGTTTCTTACCAGAGCTTCCCAGGACACTCCTAATACCTCCAACCTGACTTCCAGTGCCCAAGTGCTGCCCCACACACTCAGTGCCCATGTGTGTGTCCTCTCACTGACCCTGAT
This sequence comes from Paguma larvata, assembly GCA_030068075.1. NCBI lineage: Eukaryota > Metazoa > Chordata > Mammalia > Carnivora > Viverridae > Paguma > Paguma larvata. The sequence continues at coordinate 91,938 of JAINVK010000525.1, forward strand.
CTCCCCCAGGGTGGAGGATATCTGGTCCTTGAGGCCTCACTGGGTCTCCCGAACACTTGCTAAGCACCCGCTGTGAGAGGTCCACAGATTGGTGAGTGTGAAGCTCCCCACACCCTTTGTTCTGGGTCCCCTGATGGGGGTGGAGGAGGGCTGGGATTGGGAGGGGATGGAGTTGGACTCTCTAAGGGGTGACTCTGTCCTCTGGCGCCCTCTGCTGTCACACTGTGCCCGCAGCGCCTCCACTACTCTGCAGGACGGGACCCCTCTGCTGGCTTCCAAGGGGAACCCCTCAGTCCTTACCCTCTCACCTGAAACTCAGACTGGTGGGGATGCTGGGTCCTTCCTCCCCTCCCACTCAGTGTCCCCTCACTGCCTTCTGGAGAAGGAAGGCCCTCCTGCAGTAGCTCGGGCTTACTCACATTTTCTCCCACACCGTGCGTCTGCGATCCACCTCAGTCTCGGGAAGGAAGCAGTGATACCTAGAGGAGGCCAGAAGGGCGTCATATGGGCTGTCCTATGGATGCTGCCTGTCGCCATCCCCACTGTCACCGACTGCTGACTAGAGTGAGCTGTGGAGGGCAGGCTGCTCTCTGCTCTGTGCATTGGATCCCAGTCAGCTCCTGCAGACAGGCCTGCACCTAGTGGGGCTTCCTGTATGTTTGGTGAATGATGAGCCCCGGTCAGCCCCATTACACATATATGAGTTTGCCTGGGCCTCCTGCTCATCACCGGGATCTTTGCTCTGGTTTGACCCAGGACTCAGACCCCTAGTTGGAGCCCCAAATCTCCTTTTCCGATGGGAAAGCAGCCCAACTCAAGACCAGGCGACAGTGAGGGAGCGGGCAGGAACTTCCTCATGAGGAAGAGGACAGAGATAACCCAGCACAGTCACAGCCCTGCTGCAGACCTTTCCACAGGGCCAGGGTCATGTTCCCTGCAGGGCCCCACTGATTCGCTGGAATTACTCCACCCTGATCAGGGAAGAAACAACAAACTGAGACGTAGGGAGTTTGGTGACATTTCCAAGTCTCAGCCTTAAGCCTCAGAATCCCACTGGGCTGTGGAGGGGCAGGGTGCTCACCTGCTAAACAATATGTCCAGGACTTCATGGGGGCTCGCGAAAGCTCTATACGTTTTCAAGAATGTGGAGGGGTAGATGAGGTCTCCTCTAATGAAGGCTGGCACCAGGTCCTCTACCTGCTGCTCCAGCTGGCCTGCTTCGTTGATGCCCACCACACAGTTCCCATCCTGGTTCACGGCTGTGGCCTTTTTGCCCTGGGGTAGAACAAAGGAAGGACACAGTGTCAGAAGCAGCACCTTGGCCACCAGGCGGGTTTGGGGCCAGAATGCAGAGAAACCCCAAGTCCACAGTGACGTACGGCAAGAGTGAGATTTAGGTGGCCACAGTAGGAAAAAAGATCTTGTCATTCACACGAAATTTGAGGTGGGGAATGACTGAACACCTTAGAATCTCATATCAGATGGTTAGAGGAGTATTGACAGCACCTCCCTGCATTAACGGCATCGTCCCTGTGATTTGTGACAACACGGTCCATTCTAGAGATCCGAAGACAGAGGCAATTCCTGGGGTGGGAGGTATAAGGACAATAGGCCACATAGGATGTCCAGGGCAGCACCGTGACATGGCCACAGAAGGGAATCCTTTAAAGCATCTGGGAAGGGCTGAATGAGTGTGGAACCCAGTCTCCCTTCTGGAATGTTGTCTAGGCAGTAAGGCCCCAGCTCCTGATGTAGCGGGGCTCCAGGGACGTGTTCTTTGGCAACCACACTGGAGAGCAGCAGACATAATACATGAGCCCCATGTCCCTTTGGGTAAGAGTCTCCCTACTCATCGTGATTTGTGCCAGACTTGGAGAAGGTGTGAGGATGGTCAGGCCAACAGGGACACCTGGGAACGGGAGTTAGGGAAATATGTACAACAATGGAAAACTATTCTAGACAGAATGGGACGTGAAGTGGTGTCAGGTCTCTTTTCTGAGACTCCTACAAATCAGTGGAGAGTGACTTTGCATCTGGCAGTGGCAGGGGCCGGGCCATGAGGGCATGTTGGGGGAGGAGATGGGGTTCCAGGTTCATCTGGGAGCAGGAGTCTCCGAGGGAGCCCACGGGGAGTAGCAGTGTGGCTTCTGTGCCCTGGGATCCTTTTCGCTGCCTCTGGGCCCTGGGTGTTGGGTCTCCCTGGTACCTGCACTCACCCTGAACCAGCGCTGCAAACGGGTGGTGGCACGCGGCTTCCTCCCGTCCCTCGGGGAAGTAGAGCAGGGGCTCTCGTCGTTCAGCTCCTGCCCCGTCTCTGGTGTGCGGCTCTGTGAAGACGGTGCCCGGCAGGCAGGCAGGAGGCCTCAGAGCCCTGTCTGCTTGCTTGTGTTTGTCCTCAACCCCTTGTGACTCCATTCCAGACATAGGACTCCACAGTGTGCACAGACCTCCAGCAAGGAGGAAAAGCAACACAGCTCGAGGGCCTTGGATTAACCCTGGTACAGGTTAGAGGCCCCTCAGGGATCCCTTTTCCCTCCTTCCCACCATGACGTCGATGGGGACCTGATGGGACCTCCAGGGTGTCCACGGGCCTCCTACCCCCTCCAGCCCAGGAGAGGCCCTCCCTGCATGTCCCTCTTTCCCTGAAACTGAAGAGGAGGGGATGGGGCTGCCCAGGGATGGCTCAGAGAGCTGGCCGGGCCTGAACTGGCCTGCTCTAGGCTGCTCGGTATTACCTTATGGGACCTCCTGGCAAACGGCCTGAGGCATCGCGAGCCTGGGTTAATTAAGCCCCTCCAGCATCCAAATAATCCTGCACACTGGGGTTTCCGGAAACTGCCCGAGCCCCGATGCCTGGGAAAACAAGAAGAGAACATCTCTCACTCTCTGTGTCTACAGACAAGTGAGCCTGGTATGGGACCATACTAGAACATGGGTGCCAGGTTACGGGGTTCCGAGTTCTGTTGGGGCCTGTTGTCAAGGAAGTGACTTCACTGCTTAGGATCCTCTCCCTGGGTCCCCTCCTGGGATAACAGCAATGCAAAAGTGCTGTGGTTTGCTGGTGCCCACCCCCTGTCTCCACGACATGTCACATCTGTACAAGTTACACCAGTGCACCCCTCTCCACATCCTCCCGGGAGGGCCTGGGTGCAGCCAGGGTCCCACCTTTGAGACCCACCTAGCTTCTTTCACAACTCTTCATTCTTACGTGTTTCTGAGCCCTGACAAGCGGTTGTGCCTCTGAGAGAAGGTCTGTGTCTTTCCTGCACGATGGAGGGGCCTCTAGCCTGTGCTTCCTTGGGGTGTCCCCAGGCATAGGTGGGGTGATTGGAGGAGTGGGGTCACGTGCAGGGCATTCATCCAAGCACATTGACTCGGTCTCCTCACCTCCTCTGGTTCTGCTGTTCCTCAGATCCCACCCCACAGTCGTTACCGGTGTGAGTGTGTGTGCGCGTGTGCATGTGTTTACCAGTGCTCACTTTCTGGAGGCCCAGAAGATAACAGCCCCACCTAGTGAAGTTGTGGCCAAAGCTTACGAAGATATTGGTATTGAATGCACAAAGTATATACATTTCTAAAATCTTCTCAAACTGTGCATTGAAAATGGGTGACTTTTCTGTTTGCAATAAAAACATATATGGTTTATATTAAGAATTACATACTGGGTTCTCTTCTCAGTAGAGGTGTCTGTCGTTCTATTAATACTTGACTTTTGGGAAGCTCCTGAGCTTGGGGTACTGGGTGCCCACAGAACCAACCCTGTGCTTAAAGGGTTGGACCTTTCAGTCCCTCCTGATTCCCAGGGAGGGAGAGAGGTTGGGGCTTAAATGATTTGCTACTAGCCAGTGATTTAATCAATAATGCCTGTGGAATGAAGACTCTCTAACACCCCAAAAAGACTGGGTTCAGAGAACTTCCAAGTGGGTGAACGCATAGAGATGTGAGGGAGAGCGGTGTGTTCAGAGAGGGCGAGGAAGCTTCACGCCCCTTCCTTTTTCCTTGCCCTATGCATCTTGTCCGTCTGGCTGTTTCCCAGTTACATCTTTTTGTAATAACCCAGTGCTCTAGTGCGTCAATTGTCTCCTGAGTCCTAGGAGCCATTATAGCAGATTAATGGACCCTGAGCAGGGAATATGGGATCCTCTGATCCAGAGCCGGTAGATCAGAAGCCCAAGTGACCACAGGTGCTGGAAGGGGTTCAGGGCCCCCTTGCCGGACTGAGCCCTTAATCCTTGGGATCTAATGCTCTCTCCTGGTACATAGTGTCAGAGCTGAGTTACATTGTAGGACACCCAAGTGGCGTCCCAGAACTACGTGGTGGTGTGGGGGAAAGGCCCACACGTCTGCTGTCAAAAGTGTTGTGAATATGGTAGACATGTGAGAATCACGGAGAAACAAAAGAGTGTAGGTTTTACAAATAGTGTAGAAATTATATCTCCTATTGACCTAGAACTTGGATCACATGACTGTCTCAAAAATTACACTTTCTGTTGATAAGTGTTTTAAAAGATATCATGGGGTGCCTGGGTGGCTCAGTTGGTTAAGCGGCCGACTTCGGCTCAGGTCATGATCTCACGGTCTGTGGGTTCGAGCCCCGGATCGGGCTCTGACGGGCTCAGAGCCTGGAGCCTGCTTCAGATTCTGTGTCTCCCCCTCTCTCAGCCCTTCCCCTGCTCATACTCTGTCTCTATGTCTCTCAAAAATAAATAAACGTTAAAAAAATAAAAAAAATAAAAGATAGCATGTTCGGGAGCCTGGTTGGCTCAGACAGTGAAGCGTCCTACTCTTGGTTTCAGCTCAGGTTCTGATCTCACGGTTCATGAGTTTGAGCCTGCATCAGGCTCTGTGCTGACAGTGTGCAGCCTGCTTGGGATTCTCTCAGGATTTCCCTCCCTTGCTCTCTCTCTCTGTCAAAATAAATAAACCTTAAAAAAAATTCGCATGGGTTTCAGAACACTGGTGTTCACATGGCATGAGTAGGAAACCCGTGTGCCTGCGAGTTGTGAGTCCTTCAGTGGTTCCTGTCGTTAACACTACTCTAGGACTCATGTCCCCCCTGCATCTTGCCACAACAGCTTCTGATTCGTATTAGAGGAATTTAGGTTCATGTAGAGAGAGATATGTGAAGTGGCCCAAAGGAAATCAGACTTCCCAAAATACACTTTTATTTATTTATTTATTTATTTATTTATTTATTTATTTACTTTTAACTGTTTTTTTCTTTTTGTTGTTGTTGTTGTTTAGAGACAGAGTATGAGAAAGGGAAGGGCAGAGTGAGAGGGTGACACAGAATCTGACAGGCTCCAGGCTCCGAGCCGTCTGCACAGAGCCCAACGCGGGGCTTGAACCCATGAACGGTGAGATCGTGACCCGAGCCAAAGTCAGACAGTTAACTGAAAGAGCCACCCAGGCGCCACCAAAAATACACTATTAAATTTAGGCTTCTATTGTCCCACTTTTCCTATAAACACCTATTTGTTTTTCCGTGTTGAAATTATGTAATGTGTCTTGAAACGACGACATGGCAAGAGCATTTTTTCCATGATATTAAACTTGTTATAAATCTAGTTTTCATTGCTGACTGTATGAGTATTTGTTTCAGTACAATTTCTAGCCTTGTATATTATTTTTCACAAACTTGATTCATCTCTTTTTATTTTATTTTTGTAGTAGGATGATGTTCGCTTTTGCGAGCCACTTATATTTGCTCATCATAAATATCTCCTTATGTCCTTCGTCCCCTCTTTCTTGGACTTGTAAGTGACCTGATTTTTCAAGTAAAATTGAACAGAAACTGAAAACAGAAATTCAAAAGGATTTGTTCTTTGGGCTTATTTAGAACCTGGCTAAAGATGGTTGACTCTATTTAGCAGGGCTCAACTACTTTTATAGACTTCCTAGTCCTTGAAGAATAGAGCACTGGGGTTCTTCCCTGACTGCAGAGATCTCCCAGGCCTTTCTTGTTTCCATCTTAGATTGCCCCCCACTTGCTCCTTCCGGTAGATGTTTTCTCACAATCCTGCATATTCTGCTCTGTGAATACTTTTTCCATTGTAGTATGTTGCTGTTCTTTATGATGTCTTTGAGAAGTAGGTGGGTACGCTTATCATTCCTCTCATTGCACACATGGCAGGAGGATGATATTAGGAGTGCATTGAGGGGCGACTCTTTGCCCGGAACCTGGGAGAGCACCCTGGCTGCTGGGGATGCCCAGTCGGTAACAGGGAGCAGCTGAGCTGAGCTCTCCGAACAACTTTATTTTCTGTGTCAGGAGATGATCAGTCCCTAAGCAACCGTGATGGTATCTTTGTGGAAGGAGTAGGCCTCCTTGCTGGGTGGACAGTAGATTTTTTTCTAGTTCCTGTACTTAAATTTTGTTTTAGAGCAGGTCTTGTTTATGTCGGAGAGATTTTGGAGAAGTAAATACTGTGCAAATGTACGATGTTCCAGACTTAGAATGTTTGTTCTCAAGAGGTTTGGAAGCTTTGCTTCTACTTAGCTGATAGCTGATGCTAGCGAAGTGAGTCGTCTGTTGCAGAGAATTCGGAAAGCTCGCTTGAGGGCACACATTTAGAGAGAGAATGGCAGGCTGGTGTGAGATTCAGTGAGCTGGACGCTGATCTGGCCCGGCATTCTGACGCATTCGATCTCAGTTACTTCATGAAGCCATCTCACCCATTCAGCAGGGAAGAGAGTCTCTCCTGTTTTAGAAATCAGAGGGCTGAGGTCCAGACTGACCGGCACCATGGCTGGTGAGTGGCAGTCAGCTTGAGGACCCAGCTGTGTTCTGATTCATCTTTCTTTAGTGGGTTGAATTCAACCTTCCCCCGTAGTTTGGGTATGTTTTCCAGTGGACCCCAGCACAGTGCCTTCCTTCTGCCTGTCCCCTCTCTTTGCTCACGCGGTCACTTCTGAGAGCCCCCCACTGTTCGGGAATGCTCTGGAAACGCCCTCCCCATCCCTCCGAAACTCCCATTTTGGCCACATGGGAGTCCAGAGCTCCGGCTGTCTGGATCTGCCCTGAATCCTGGTGCTTGTGCTAGATTTGGGGATTGGAACCGAGAGGTTCTGGCTCTGCTGGAAGACTTTCCCTTGGCGGAACCTGGCTCTCAGCCCCGTGTGGTTTCTAGCAGGGATCCTCCTTTCGGCCTCCAGCCCTGCGGAAGCTCAGCTTTAGTCCTACCGCGAAGCTCTGGCATTGGCGTGCAAGCGGACTTTGACACCTTGGATTCAGTTAACAAGCATTTAGTGAAGGGAAGACGTGACAGTGAAAAGTCCCAGGACTTCTTAGTCCTCATTCAGTGTTGTCAGCTGACGAATGAATTCTGTAATTCTGTGTTCTTCCTGGTGTCCAGTCGGATCGTGGAGTAATAACCCATTCTAACGTTAGTGAGGTATTACCTGTGTGTATTATTATACTCCATTTCTTATACAAGAAAGCTGTTGTAAAAGTCCAGCTACCAAAAATAATGAAGACGTTACCTGGATATTTGCACATTTCCAAAGGTTACACTAGTTTCAAGTAGTGGTAAATGAAACTATGTTTTAGTGGTAGGTAGCTCAATTTTCAAAGTGCTTCACTCTTCTGCTTCAGGAAATGTGGCCATAAAATTTTCTTTTTTGAAAAGTGCATGTTTATTTATTTGGAGACAGAGATAATGTGCACAAGCAAGGGAGGGGCAGAAAGAGAGAGAGAGGGGAGAATCCCAAGCAGGCCCCACACTGTCAGCACAGAGCCCACCATGGGGATCAAGTACTGCTTTTCATGACTCCTCTGATTTAGCCCGTGTAACACATAATATGTGCTTGCGCCTCTCCACACTAGAGTTGCGGTCTGTTTCTGGAACTTCCTTATAGCTGTTGGGAAGGCATTGCCATACACCTGCTAGCTCTGGGCAGGGAGGAGCGGGCGGGGGGGGGGGTGGGTGGTGGGGGGTCAGGGCGGGGCATCGGGTGAGACAGCCCCCGCCTTGCCAAAGAAAGCTTTGTTTTCACGGCGCCTTTCCCTGTTTTCCTGCTGGTAGCTTTGCACTAATGTTTGGAAGGTATTATTTATACAGAGATTCCAATGAACTGGATCGTGAACGTAGGAAGTGGTGAATTAGAAAATATGGTAGCACGAGCTGAAGAATTTTAGAGAAATCTTGTTGAGGTACATGCGAGTGTTTCTGCTTGGAAACTCTGACTCAGCACTCGGCGCCGTCGGCTGCTCTCCCTTGTTGGAGGTATGTGGGACGGTCTGTCCACCAGGGCAGCCTGGCACCTGCTCTGCCCCTCATAGCGTCAAGCGTCACGCTTCCTTGGAAACCACTGGGGAGGCTCTTAGGGTCTTGCCTCATCCTCCCCTGTTTTTCGTCCCTGGGAACGAGGGCAGGGGGCAGGAGGGTCAATGATTTGAATATGGCTTTTGGAATATTCTGAAATATCAAGATCTAGGAATGTCGGAACTGTGGGAACTACCTTTCTGAAAGGAAAGTTGGGGAGAAATGGAAATAACTGTGATATTTTATTTTTGGCATATTTTAGGTATTTGCAGTATCGTACTATGTGAAATTTTTAATTTTGTGAAGCTTACTTACTTATTTCGAGAGAGACAGACCGTGAAAGTGGGGGAGGGGCAGAGAGAGAGAGGGAGAGAGAGACTCCCAAACAGGCTCCATGCTGCCTGCACAGAGCGTGATGTGGGGCTCTAAACCACAACACCACGAGATTAGGACTCGAACCAACCAAGAGTGGGGTACCTCACTGACTGAGCCACCCAGGTGCCCCCGTACTATGTGATTTTTTAGAAATGGATTGTCTCTGGTTTACGTTTTTAATGCATTGATCATGCCCATGTGTGTAGGGAAATAAAAAGCTAGAAAAATTACAGACAAATGATGTTTCCCTAGGTGTTCTTCCCTTTAAAAAATTTAAAGAAGTGAAAAGTCATCGTGGAGGGCAGATCTCCCTCTGACTCATTGTCTCCCCAACCCTCTGCTTTCCACACTTCGAGGTGGACCAACGCATCTCTCCTGTGTCTTTCTGTCTGCTCTCCTTAACAATATGCAGATGACATCCTACTGATAAAGGTTTTCTTCCTTCTGTTTTCAGTGCACAGAGGCCAAAACACGTTGCTGGTATTTTGAAGCACTCTATCCAACATATTATGTGTAAGTATTTGCATTTTTCTGATGGTTTGGTCCTGTGGTCACATCTTTCTCTGGGAATTCTTTCTTTAATAGGTACTAGGACTGCTTATAGGAAGGGGAACACTCAGTCTGGGGAGGCCTTCACTCTCGGTTTCATCTGCCTCTGCTCACCGTTGTGCAGGTGACTTACCTAAGGACTCTCAGCCTGCTCCAACCACTTTCTTGGAAGACGGCAGGAAATACCAGGCGCTTTGTTCCGTGATGCCTGTGGGCTCAGACACGGTTGGCCAAGAGGGGCAAGATGTGTAAGCAGGGCCAGAGTCGTGTTGCTTTAGACAAATTTTCCGAGGTAAAGGGGGCATTGGGAGTAGAATTTTGAACTTGAGCTGGATGGGGAAAAGTCCTTAACTCAGCTGCTGGGACTGTGTGTGTGTGTGTGTGTGTGTGTGTGTGTGTGTTCGGATGAGTGTTTGAGGATGATGACAAAGATCACCTGACCTGGGGCCCCCCCACCCCAGACAGGTACAGTCAGCCTTCCATGGCTCTCGGCTCAGAACAGGATATACTTCTTCCTGAGTCCTGGGTGCCCTCCGGTGTTACTCTAATTAGAGCAGTGTTGCTTTTTACCCCTGTTGTTGTTATGGGGTTTTGTGAAATGGCTGTTGAGTTAGCCACGGACTATGCTGAGCGACCTGCCTGGGTGGTCAGATGGACTCTTGAGGTTATCACTTATTATTTTTATTCTATTTTGCGGTTCTATAGGTTTTGAGAGGATGCCCCAAACCAATTTTTCCCAAACTCTGTAACTTTTAGTATTGCATTTTGTAAATCAAGAAGTTTTTCAGCAATGTATAAAATCATGTTATAGCAGAAACACTATCTATTAAAGCGTAGAGGGAAATCGGCCAGGAAATAATAATAGCAGCAAATCGTGTTATTTCTTAAGTGGCCAATATGTATACTTTTATTCCCTACCATTCTCGGGGGAGTTTCTGATCTTCAAGAGACAAATATAATAGGAGGTATGTTGCCCACCTGTGAATGGGGACATGTTGACAAGCCCACCAGGCAGGGGTCCTGGCAGAAAGCCTCTGCAGCTGTGCAAAGACAAAGCCCACTTGGGAAAGTAAAGGGCCGCATAAGGACTTGAGGTACAGAGCTGTCAGCTTGAAGGAAAATGGCTACGGGATAGTGTGGAGGTACGATGTTTAGGTTCTTAGAACAGTGGGTATTCCTTCGGAAGCCTAGTTCCTTGATGCAAGAAATGGGACATGTCTTCCTAGGTGTTCTTGCCTGGAAACAGATCTTTCTGAGGTGCTCTGTAGGTCAGCTGAGGAGCCATTTCTCGGCTTTTACAGGTTGCAGTTGGAGGTCCTTGCCGCTCTTGTCTTTGCTTGTTTGTTTGTTCCTTTATTCATTTCCTTCTTCACTCCGTATTTGGCGAGCGTTTTCGTTCTGACAGAGAATACAGAGACGAGCCTTGTTCTTGTCTTTAGTGTGGTTGGTCTGCTGGTTTGGATTCCTCCCACCTGTCTTTACCCATGGTGAAGGGGAAGGTTCTAAGAATGAGAAAGGAAAGTCACTCCATTATTAGAGTCCTGAAGCTCAGATAAAAAATAATAGAAGTAACATTGAGAATTTAGACGCTGTCCTGTCTCGTTACATAAATGAATGTCACTTAATCCCACAGCCACTTGAAAACTCCAACCACGCTCGCTCGTCTTGCCTGTGATGTCTCTGTTCCCACTGCCTTCCTGTGAATCCGTGCCTGCGTTAATGCGCTTCTGCACCATTGCATGGGCTTTCTGTTTTATCCTGTGGTATTGAGATAGAAGTGACCTGTAGCATTGTGTAAACTTCAGGTGTGCAACGTGTTGACTGATGCACTTCCGTATTGCAAATGATTACCACCCTGGCTTTGGTGAACGCCTCCATTATGTCCCTTCATTGCTATTTCCTTGCTGTGGTGAGAACACTTAAATGGACTCTCTTAGCAACTTTCAAGTATATAATGTAGTATTGTTAACTAGACTCTCCAGGCTGTATGTGACATCCCCCAAACGATTCATGTTCTAACTGGAAATGTTTGCTCTTTGACCCATATCTTCTCATTTCCAAAGAAAGAGACAGACCACTCCAGGTTGGTAGGGGGCAGTTTTAATAAGCAAAAAGAACTTACATTTGAGGTTCGTCTTAGGTGGCAGCAAGACAAATGGATCCCTGCACCCACTCTCTAAACCCTCCAAGTTTCTGAAGGAACCAAACTGGGCCTAGTCCTATATTCCATGTAGGTGTTTTCAACACCAAGTCACCACCTCAAGGCTATGTCCTTGGAGCAGCCTCTGGAATGGGGAGGGCCATTAGAATACACACTACAAGGAAAGGAGAAAGGTGAGAAAGCTCTGATGGCCTGAAGTTTGGCTCGCAGGTCAACCGCAAACCACATCTTTCCGATGACATTCCACAACAGTCGCCCATGCATTCACTTCTAGTAATATTTTATTTCCCCATGTGGTGTTCCACTACTGTCTAGTGCCTTTCCTTTCACTTTAACTGACTATATTGAGCATTTCGCTTTTTTAGTGAAAGTATTTGACATAAAAAATTGTGTACATTTAAGGTGTACGATGTGTCGATTGGATACATTTATGTAGAGTCATGTGATTGCCATTGTAATGATAGCACCCCTAGCACATGGCATAACTATAATTTCATTTTGTGATGGAAATAACTAAGATCTAGTCTTTCAGTGAGCTTGATTATTATTGTACAATATTGTTGTTTCACTATCCTGTGAATTAGATCTCCTGGACTTACTTGTCTATTGGTTTCGATCTGTCCACTTAGACGACATCTGCCCTAGTCTCCTAACCTTCACTTCTGATAACCTCCTTTAACTCTGTTTTTATGAATATGTTTTCTTTTGGGGAGGGATTCCACATATATGCTATATTATACTCTATTTGTCTTTCTCTGTCTGATTTACCTTAGTGAGCATAATTTCCTCAAGGCCTATCTGTACTATTACAAATAGCAGGGTATCCTTCTTTCCCTGCCTAAATAATATTCCATTATGTACTTATGCCACATCTTCTTTACCCACTCATTCACTGACAGGCACTTAAGTGATTTCCATATCTCGGTTATTGTGAATAATGTTGCAACAAACACGGGAGTACATATTTCTCCTTGATATCCAGATTTTAATCCCTTTGAGTCTACACCCAGAAGTGTAAGTACTAAATCACGTTGTAATTCTATTTTTTAATTTTTGGAGGAAGGTCCATACTTCTTCTATAGTGGCTGAACACATTTACATTCCCACCAATGCGTACAAGGATGTCTGTTCCCTGACATCTTAGCCCATATGTGTTACCCGTTGTCTTCTTGACGATAGCCTTCCTAACATGTGCGATGCTCATAGCCAGATGATTCTATCATCTCATCCTGAAGAATTTCACGAGTCCAGTAGCCTTCCTTTATTTTATCTCATTTCTGTCCCCTTTAGTTCAATATGGCAATATTTCTGCTGGTGTAACCTTATTTTTACTCTGGGCTACTGCTGAGGTAGCTGATTAAATTCATGACTCATGCACATAATCCCTTTATGGTGATTGTCAGACCACTTTTTGGGGTTCTCTGTAGAACACGTTTTCTCGCTTTTTGCAATATGGATAACTATTTGACTGTGAACATTATTCTTTGAGAAAATGGAGGGTGACTTTGTAGTTGGGGACCTCTCCTCAGTTTTGGACGGCGGGACCACCACCTAGGTTTCAGTGGCCAGGCTGCCATCACCCAAGACCTTAGTTGAGAGGTTTAACCCAGGTCTGTGGGGGCCATGTTGTCCCACACCTCCAGAAAGGGGTCCAAATCAGGGCTGCTACTCAGAGGATAGAACATTGAACCAAAGAAAATTATTCTCAAGCCTTAAAATGTAAAGAATTTGCCCTGCTAGGATTTGAACTTGCCTAGAACTTGTCACCCATCTCTCCTATTTCTCCCTTTTGGAATGGGAATAACTACGCTACGCGTGTCTGGATAGATACAAACTGGATAGAAGGAAGACTTGCCCTGTACATTACAAGAGTCAAGGATTGGGATGTATGGTAGGAATTGGTAGGGAGATATTCCAAATATCCCTTCACAGTTAGGATTTATTTAGGCCAAGCTTTATATTACAGAGCAAGGGTCACAAACTGAACTTGGCCCACAGCGATTGTAAATATGAACAATGTTCTAAAAATAATTGAATGAACCTTTTGTTAGACACCTACTTTTTAATTTGGCCCTAGTCCCTAACTCTCCCTACTGCTTCATACTGAGCTGCTTTCTGCTTAGACATTGACTCAGGCCTGAACCTTGAAGGCATTGCTTTTCTTAATGAGTACTGTATAACATATGAACAAAATATACAGGGCTAAGGGCTGTCTAGATCATCCCAGAAATATTCTCTACCATTTGTCTCTTCTCTATGCCATTAAGAGAGAGACACAGTCCTGAAGTTGTATGTCCGAATCAGGAAACTTTGCGTGAATCCAAGGACACTTACTCATGAAGCAAAACCAGAGTCCTAACGTACCTCAATTCTAGTTGTTATTCAAGAGTAGCTTTTGAGAAAAGCCGTTCATGGCAAAGAAAACTAGTGAAAAGTATGGCTTTAATTCTCCTCTTTGATTAGTTAGATCAAGAGGGTTTAAGACCATCCCCCAACAATGAAACAAAGTGAGGCATTGATAGATCTAAGACGCTCGCTTTTTCTTAACTAAAAGTGCTTCTCTGCACTACTACAGTGAAGTTCCTGAGGACTTCATGAGTGTAGAACGCTGCTCTTTAAGGAAATTTTCCTTTGGTGTAAAAAGGATGTATGGCTTTGGAGCCCGATAAAGTTCAGGTACACTAAAGTTCACCTTACACTAGCTGACAAGTTTGGGAAAGTTACTTTTTGTCTTTATACACAATCTGTGAAAAAGGCATAATGCTATCCGCCTTCCACATTTGTTGAAACGTTACATTCTATTTTGTATTCAAAAGGTAAACATAGCATAATATATGTCCAGTTGCTGCAGCTTTCCTCCCTCCTCCCTAGTGTCTAACAATCATGTTCTTTTAATTTATGGAAAATGCAAATCGAAAGTACAATGAGACATTACCTCACACTGTCAGAATGGCTCAAATCAAAACCACGAGAAACAACAAGTGTTGGCAAGGATGTAAACAAATAGGTGGGAATATGATTTGGTGCAGCCACTGTGAAAAATGGTACGGAGGTTTCTCGAAAAAATTAAGAATGGAGGTACCCTATAATCCAGGAATTGCGCCACTGGTATCGACCCTAAAAATACAAAAGCACTCATTCAAAGGGATACATGCACCCTTATGTTTCTTGTAGCATTATTTACAATAAACAAGATATGAAAGCAGCCCAAGTGTCCATTGATAGATGAATGGATAAAGAAGATATGATATATATATAAAATGAAACATTTATTATTCAGTCATAAAGAAGATGAAATATTGCCACTTGAAACGACATGGTTAGAACTAGAGAGTATAATGCTGAGTGAAACAAGTCACTCAGAGAAAGACAAACACCATACGATCTCACACATATGTGGAATTTAAGAAACAAAACAAATGAACAAAGCAAAAAAAAGAACAAACTAATGGTTACCAGAGAGCAAGTGGGTGGGGCATGGATGATATAAGTAATGGGAAGTAAAGAGTACACCTATCGTGATGAGCGCTGAGTAATGTATAGAATTGTTAAATCACTATATTGTTAAATCACTATATTGTTCACCTGAAACTAATATAGTACTGTGCGTTAACTATACTGAAATTAAAATAAAAAACTTAAAACAATAAAAATGGAAAAATAAGGAGAAAAGGCATACTATGTGGAATTGTGACCTGTTCACCTCTAGTAGGTGAACGTTTTTTTTAAAAGACATAGTTGGGGCACCTGGGTGGCTCAGTCAGTTAAGCAGCCGACTGCAGCTCAGGTCATGATATCACAGTCTGTGAGTTCAAGCCCCGCGT
The DNA here is from genome assembly GCA_030068075.1 of Paguma larvata. Taxonomy (NCBI): domain Eukaryota; kingdom Metazoa; phylum Chordata; class Mammalia; order Carnivora; family Viverridae; genus Paguma; species Paguma larvata. The sequence goes on from JAINVK010000525.1 coordinate 107,111, forward strand.
CAGGCTCTGTGCAGACAGCTCAGAGCCTGGAACCTGCTTCAGATTCTGTCTCCCTCTCTCTCTGCTCCTCCCCCGCTCGTGCTCTGTCTCTCAAAAATTAAATAAACATCAAAAAAAATTAAAAAAAAAACGACATAGTAGAGTTGGAACGGCTGGGTGGCTCAGTCAGTTAAGCGTTCGACTTCAGCTCAGGTCATAATCTCATGGCTTGTGAATTTGAGCCCTGTGCCAGGCTCTGTGCTGACAGCTCAGAGGCTGGAGCCTGCTTTGCATTCTGTGTCTCCCTCTCTGTCTGCCCCTCCCCTACTCTCTTGCTCTCTCTCAAAAATAAATAAACATAAAAACATTAAAAAAAATAGTAGGTTTATCCTTACAAAACCAATCTATGGAGTCAAAGCTACCATCATGGTTCGGTTTTTAAAATTCTGATCATTAAAATCTATGATTATTGACTAAATCCTTAACTCCAAACTTTTCCATTTCTCGCCCATCATGTCAATTTCTCATTCACAAATTCTCTTGCATCAGCCTTGTTAGGGGAAAAAATTTTTTTCCTCTACCCTCTTAGGTTAATTCATTGAGGACTTGCAAATTAAACTGAAATGGTAGGCGAACAGGAGAAAAAAGATTTATTCATATGTAGAGAAGAACTTACAAAAAGAGTAGCTAGCTTACTACATGATTAACATTAGAGGCTTACATATCTAGCTTATTTGGAGAAAGGCAGTGGGGGAAAGAGTTTGCTTGGGAAAAACAGATAGGTTTGTTTAAAAAAGACAATGGATACCCCCAATGGATGGGACACCAGCTTAAGTTCGGCTCAGGTCACGATCTCACAGTTTGTGAGCCTGAGCCTGGAGCGTGCTTCGGATTCTGTGTCTCTGTCTCTCTCTCCCCTCCCTCCTTTACACCCCATCCCTCAAAAATAAATAAACATTAAAAAAAAATAAAAGGACAGTATAGTTTTTGGAGAACAAATGGGAGATAAGAAAGGTTTTTTTCTTCATGTTAAGTGTGTTCTGTAATCCCCCTCACCTAGTTCATCTACCCTCCACCCACACACACTTCCCCTCTGGGAACCATCAGTTCATTCTCTATAGTTAAGAGTCTGTTCTTGGCTGGTTTCTTTCTCTTTGTTTCCCTTTGCTTATTTGTTTTTTTGCTTAAATTCCACAGGAGTGAGATCATACGGTGTTTGTCTTTTTCTGACTGACGTGTTTTGCTCAGCATTATACTCTGTCTCTATCCATATCGTTGCAAATGGCAGTATTTCATTCATTTTATGGCTAGATAATATTCCATTTTATATATATCACTTCTTCTGTATCCATTCCTCCATCTCTGGATACTTGGACTGCTTCCATAGCTTAGCTATTCTAAATAATGCTGCGATAAACATAGGGGTGCACGTATCCTTTGAGTTAGTGCCTTAGTATTGTTAGGGTAAATTCCCCAGTGGTGTGATTCCTGGATGGGAGGGTAGTTCGATATTAATTTCTTGAGGAAGCTCCATACTGTTTTCCACAGTGGCTGCACCCATTGGCATTCCCATCCACAGTGCACGAGGGTTCCTTTTTGTCTGTATCCTCGCCAACACTTGTCGTTTCCGGTGTTTTGGGTTGAGATAAGATTTGTTTCTGTGGGTGCGAGTGGTCTTTTCCTAACTTTGTGTGGTCATGAAACTTTCCCAGAGAAGGGATTTATCACAGATGTATTCTCCATCTTTTTCCTAGAGGAGACCCTCTCAGAAGAGAGCATTTATGGCATTTCCCAGCGGTCGCTGCTTTGAGTCCCATCAGAGAAGCTCCGAGAAGACTTCTTTGTACATCTGTTGAATCTCCTCTGTCTTCAGATGAAAATCAGCTTTACACCAACTCTGGGGTTCCGTGTGGTTTTCTGAGTCAGCCCCTCTCCTTTCCTTCACTCCCACATCTTCGTCTCTGTAACAGACCAGCCTCAAAGTGGACAAGGAAGGACCATTAGGTGGTCACCCCAGCATAGACCTTAGATTCTCGTGTTGCTATCTATTTACTTAAAAGTGGAAATTAGACACCTGGAAATATTGAAGGCGTGGGAAGGACACGAGTAATTTCACTCTTACATCTATAAGGAATGACTCCAGTCTACAAGAGAAATAAACAAAGACTAAGCAAATGAGAACAGGCAAAGGCTATTTACTCCGACTTTGATATAGCGAGGGAGTCTGCTGCTCTCTTGTATTTGGGCAGAGACTCAAAGGCAGACAGAGGAATAGGAAAGCTTTAAGGTGGAAAAAAAGGGAAGGCTTCAAGAATGTCCTGACCGGAGGCTGTTGTCATAGAGAAACTGTAGGTTAGGTAACGAGAAGTAGGCCAGGCTGTGGGGTTGGTTCGGAGAGCAGATGGGGGTTTCTCTGGTTGATTCTAAATGGAATACACACTGTACAAAAGCTGTCAGTTACTAATCAAGTCCTAGCCGTTTGGGGCCAATGCGACAGGGGTTATTGTTTGGTTTTCCAGACTGTAAGAGGTAGTGGCTTGACTTTCTGCCAGTCTGACTTGGAGATAGTAGGCTGGCGATTGTCGATAATGGGTTGTTCTCCTGAACTAATAATTGCCACAGATTGTGGGTCCCATTTTGTCTTTGAATTTAAGTTTTACCACATTTAGAGAGGAGCACAGGGCTTCACCCCGCTGATTCTATTTGAAAGTTCCCTGGGCCCTGGCCGCTCTTACCGTAGGGCCTTTGCTTGATAGTCCTGTTCTGTGCCCCTCCCTCCCTTTAGGTCTCTGCTCCTGACAGTTTGCCATAGAGGCCTGGCCTACCTCTCCTATTTCCAATGACACCTGCCATACTTCCCAAATGTTTCACGTGATTTATTTTTCTTCCTGGCAACTTATAATTTGACATACACACATTACTTTATTTATTCTAATTATCCATTGCCCCTCACTGGATTCAAGTCTACACTTCACCTAGAGGGTAGCTACTGTGTCTATTTGATTCACTGCTCTTCTCCCCAATGCCCACAAGAGTGCTCCCCTGAAAGAAGGTGCAGACACATATTGGTGGAATAAATGACATACACGTCCATCATTCATGCAGCCTCCCTGTGAGGGCAGCTGAGCTTTGCAATGGGACTACAGGTCAAGCCGGGTCACTCCTGTCTTTGCTTCCTTTGACAATCCCAAAGCCCAAATTCTGGGATCTTCCCTCCTCAGGGGCAGCGGAGTAGGCATGGGGCACATCTGGTCCTGCCCCAAACAACAGATGAGAGAATTTCTTTCAACTGCAAGTCCTGTCCTACTTGAGAGTTGTACTAGAATTGATTTGTCTTGTGACTTTTTCAGAGATTTGTGTGCCCTAATGGTCTGTACTAGGGGAAGCAGCCTGGCTGGCCAGCCCTTACCCTATTACCAACTCATGCCATCCGTCCACCCTTCATCTAGAACCAGGCAGAGGGCACACAGAAGAGATATCAGATTGGGAAGAAAGCATAGTAAAGTTTTAACTTTGGTTTTTTATTTTTTTTTAATTTTTCTCAATGTTAATTTATTTTTGAGAGAGAGACACACACACAGAGAGACAGAGTACACAGGTGGGGGAGGGGCAGAGAGACAGGGAGACACAGAATCCAAATCGGGCTCCACGTTTTCAGCCCTGCCCCTCTCCTCCGTTGGCTCTTAGTGCCCGCGGGCGCATGCCTGAGCGGGCGTGCCAGGAGCACTCGCGGACGCGCGCGCGCGCGCGCGTGCTCGCCGGCCGGGGGCGGAGCGCAGAGGAAGCTGAGCTGCGCTTTGCGTCCTGGATCCCCGACCTCCGGACGCCGGCACCCCCAACTCCCGCTGGCCAGCGAGGGGCCGACGCCCCCCATGCTCTCGCCCACCCCACCGGGGACGTGCTGCTGACTCGCGCCTGCGACCCGACAGCGGGACACACCCGGAGAGGACACGGAGCCATGAGCCGCCAGCCCCGGAGGGTGGCGGCGCTGCTGCTCGGGCTGCTCGTGGAGGTAGGGGCCGAGGCGCGGGCCGCGCTGCCGGGCGCCTCTCAGATGCGCTCGGGAAGCGCCAACAATGCCAGGGGCTGAACTCGGTGCAACGCCGGGACCCCCGAAAGACCGTGTGGGAGAACCCGAGGGGTGGAGCGGCTGAGAACCACAGCCTCCCGGGAGGACCTGCGTCAGTACCGGTGCTGAATATGTAGGGTTCCTGGCAACAAGGTCCCATCCGGCCTCCTCCCTGCTGCTCTCCGTCTTCCTTTCCATCCCCACCCGACACACCCTGCCCTTCCCCACCCCCACTCCCTCTTGCTCCAGGCTTCTTCTTTCTCTAGTTTCTCAGCTAGGGCTGGAGGACTCAGGAGTGACCTTTATGCATTGTAACTCACGTTCCCTACAGGAGGAGCCCCGAGATGAAGTCGGGGCTTAGGCTCCGGTGGTGGGGGGCGGTGGTCTGGGAGGGGTGCAGGCAGGCACAGAGTCTGGGCCACCGTGCCTTTGGCTTGAGGTGGGGGTGGGTTGTCGGCTGGAGGGTGGAGGTGCGAACTTGGGTACTTGTCTTTGTGGGAAAATGTCAAGGCAATGGCAGGGAAGTAACAGGGAGGAGCAGGAGGAAACTACTGAGTATCTTTCTCATTCTGCCCTGGATCCCCAAATTGGAAACCTTTAAGTGAGGCTGCCATGTGTTTAAAAGAAGTTCCCACAAAAGGACAACCCTTCTTAGTCTAGAAACCTTCTCCTAGGGAGGGTTGGACAGTGAGCATTGTCTTTTGAAACTAAGGAGAATAAGAGGACTACTGAGCAGTTTACTGAAATTCTGTGTATTTTGATGTCTGGGAGTCTTGAAATTAGAACCAAGTCATGTTTAAGTGTGTTTTTGTTTTCTTGCCAAATGTTTTTTGTGCCCTGGAATGCCAACAGTTGTGGCAGCCCTTGGGTGCCAGTTCTCTGAAATAAACCTTTTCAACCCTCCCACGCTGTAGCGTTTTTAAAATCAGGGCAACATGCGATCTGAATGAAAAAGACGACTGTGGAGAGTTTGTTTTCTCTGGAAGCTCCGTGCATGGCTGGGTGCTGACGGAGGAGAGTTGGACCCAATGGTAAGGCCTTGTTCGGAAGCAGAGAAAGCCTGGCTCCAAGTCTGTGAACAGAGCCAGGGGCCTTGGGGCCAGACTTGGGGCTCTAACTGGCCCTCGCTTTCTTTTGGCTTATGCACAGCTATAAAGGCCAACCGGGAGGAAGTGACTCTAGAAGTCTATGGATTAGGCTAGTGGTCACTTGATTCTCTAGCCGTGGGATGACAAGTAATTTTCCTAGAACTCACGGGTATCATCGGCTGTTGATTAAGCCTCTCAAATGCCTCCCTTCAGGAGGCCTGTCTTGATCACCCTCTGTAAAATTCCAACCCGGTTCCCCTCCCAGACCCCTTGCTCAGACCGATTCCCTCCTTCCTGTGTATCTGTTACTTTCAAAACCTGATGCAGTTAACATGATAGGGGCTGAGGTGTTCTCCATTTTGTTGGCTGAAATATCTCTCCAGCTCCTAGAACGGAACCTGCCACAGAGTAGGACTCAGTAAATATTTGAATGAGTAGATAGATCCGCGAGTAATGACCGTGGGTGAAGGAGCTGAACACGTCTGTAGTAGGAAAGGGGAAGGTCATTGGGTAGCTGTGGACTCTGAAGAGCGGAGCGCTGTACTAACCTGTACTAAGCTGTACTTAGTTCACTCTAACCTGTTTGTGCACCTGCAAACAGGTCATGGAGACAATGCATCAACTTTTCAGACGACTTAATTGTTAAAGTTTTCTGTCATATTGAGGAGAAATGTCTGCATTATTTTTAACTTGGTTCTAGTTCTGCATTTTTGGGCTTTTCAGAAGAAATAGAATCGCAATGTCAGCCCCTCAGCATTGGAACACAGCCATTATCGTCTCCACTGTGTTCTTCTCTAGGTTCATTCCCTCCTGTCATTCTCCCGGGATTGGTTTTGAGTCCTCTCATGGTCCTCACAGCTGCCCCTTGAAAATTCTGTCCAACTCTGAAAATAATTGGTCCTAGAAAAAGTCCAAGGTGAATCCACTTTTTAAAAAAATTTTTTTAATGTTTATTTATTTTGGAGAGAGAGACAGAGACAGAACGTGAGCAGGAGAAGGACAGGGAGAAGACAGAGACACGACTCTGAAGCAGGCTCCAGACTCTGAGCTGTCAGCACAGAACTGGACACAGGGCTCGAACTCACGAACCACGAACCACGAGATCACGACCTGAGCCGAAATAGGATACTTAACTGACTGAGCTACCCAGGTGCCCTGGAGTGAAACCACTTAAAACAAGGACCAGAATTTTGTAGTTAATAGTGGGGGGGAGGAAAACAAAGTCCAAATTATAACAGTAAGTTAGGGACTCTTGGGTTAATCAGGCAGTAGAGCATCCGACTCTTAATTTTGGCTCAGGTCAGGATCCCAGGGTCCTGAGATGGAGCCCTGTTTCTGGCTCCACATGGAGCCTGCTTAAGATTCTCTCTCTCTTTCCCTCTGGCCCTCTCCCCTGTTTGTGCAATCTCTCTCTCTAAAATAAAAAAAAAATACGTTAATTTTATCTAAGTATTCATTTTTAGAATTATGAGTCAATATTAGGAGTGGAGGGGAAAGATGAATTTTTCTGGCAAAAATACATGATGAATCATGGGATAGTCTTCACTTGACATTGAAAGTCAGAGGAATGATCACAGTAAAGGTTTTTGTTGTTTTTTTCCCCCGCAGAATTATTTGCTCTCGTAAGCAATCCTCCACCCCCGTCGCCCACTTCTAGCTTCTCTTGGTCTTATTTATTTCTACCATTTTCCTTTGAGCATCTGGCGGGTCATTATTATGGCTCCACGGCCAGATTCTGTGTCCCTTTCATTGGCTTCATGAGGTTCTGCATCTTTGTAGATCCGCAAGACCGTTTTGCTGTCCGTTTGTGTGGTACTTGCGCTGTAGTCTCCTATGATCCTGTCATGGAAGATCCCCGAAGATCGGTTCTGCAGCTGCTTTAGTGAAGGGGCCTGGGTCGTTGGTGCATTCCTAAGAATGAGTTCAGTGGTGAGTGTGTTTCCTGACGAAGCCTTTGTCTTGCGTCCTATCTCTTCCCCATTGTGTCTTGTTTGAACATTAAGGACCCTCTGTTCTGTAGGTGTGATCTGACGGGCTCTATCACAACCCTCCTGTGGACCTTGTCATATGCAGATAAGATAAGCCAAGAGAGTCACATTGAGTCTTTAGTGACGTTTAAATCTTTTCGACAAGGACTCCTGCCTGGTAACCCACCAATCCTCACAACAGTTGTGGACGTGTGTAGTATAATTTATATTTTTTAAAACTGAAATTGAAGGCTATGTATTTATCCTAATTATATTTCCCATTAACATTCTTCATCTCCTCTTGTTCAACTTGTCAACGTCCGTTTGGACGGTGTCTCTGTCCATTTGGGCTGCTCTAACAAAATAGGCGCCTCCGGCTCTGGAGGCTGGGAAGTCTAAGAAGGCGGGCCCGGCGTGGTTGAGTCCTGTGAGGGCCGTCTTCCTGATTCGTAGCCAAACGCCGTCTGGCCATGTCCTCACTTGGTAGAAGGAGCAAGGGGTCCCTGTGGCATCTCTTTTATTAGAGCACTAATCCCATTCGTGAGAGCTTTGTGACCTACACCTCCCAGAGGCCCCCCCTGCTGATACCATCACATCGGGCGTTAGGATTTCAACATACGGATTTCGAGGGGACACGAACATATGGATGTTAGCAGATGATGACATGACCATGTGTTGGAGAATCTCAACTTTTGGTGCACCGGCTGGGAGTCTTTGAGAAAATTACTTAAGCTCTCATTGACTCAGCCGATTCACTTGTAAAAGGAGAAACGCCTTTTCGTGTTGAGGGAGGCCAGGGGGAAAATCCCCCACCTGAAACCTAACTCTTTGTGTAGGCTGGACAACAGACTGTGAACGTCCTCTCCAGGCAGGCCCCGGGCATCTCTATTTTTTAACAGACGCACAGTGCTTCTGAGGAGATGGTGACATGGCGGTCTTTAGTCAGCGGCTAACCTGGTTGCTGCAGGGCCCTGAAAGTACCACATGCTCTCTGCTCCTTTCCCTCCTCTCTTCCTTTGCCGTTTGAACTCTCACCGTAGTGCAGGCTGCCCGGGTGACGTCTGGGAAGACGGTGCTGATCGTTCCCTCGGGTGTGAGTTAAGCGCCAGCCCCGGGCCAGCCACTTTGAGGCTCTCTTAGTGCAGGTGTTTTAATTGCCTGTTTATGGTCTGTGAACCCTTGAGACCTTAACCTAGAGGACCTTGGTGCAGACAAGTTTAGCAGATGGGGTGGGGGGGGGGATGGCATCGGGAGCTGGATGCAGAGGTGAGCCTCAGAGTACAGAATGTGGTTTTGTTGAGAAATGAGCAGGTGAGCAGGGGGGAACGGTGCAGATCTATTTTAGATTTAGTGGAAAGAGGTTGGGGCAACCGTGGTGAGATATCTTTTTGTTTTTGTTGTTCTTGTTTTTATTAAAGTAAGTCATGGAGGTGAGTTGGAAAGGGTCTGAACTTGAAGCAATGGCAAAGGCTAAGAGGGCTGTTGTGGGAAGGGCCACTTGGGAAGCTGGATACCTGTGCCTCACAGAGCATCCATGGCTGAGATTCACAACGAGTGTTCCTTCCTTTCCTTTCCTTTCCTTCCTTCCTTCCTTCCCTTCCTTCCCTTCCCTTCCCTTCCTTTCTTTCTTCAACTTTTTTAAAACTTTATTCATTTATTTTGAGAGCGAGAATATGAGCAGGGGCGGGCCAGAGAGGAGGACATAGGATCCCAGGCAGGCTCTGTGCTGACAGCACAGAGGAAAACTCTGACTCTTGATCTCAGCTCAGCTCTTGATCTCAAGGTGGTGAGTTCAAGCTCTGCGTTGGGTTTCGTGCGCGGTGTGGAGCCTAGTTAAAAACAAAACAGAACAAACGATCCTGAGGTATCAGCACATACCTGTCAGAATGGCTAAAATTAATAGCACAGGTAACAACAGATGTTGGTGAGGATGCAGAGAAAGAGGAACCCCTTTGCACTGTTGGTAGGAATGCAAACTGGTGTAGCCACCCTGGAAAACAGTATGGAGGTTCCTCAACAAGTTGAAGATAGAATTACCCTATGATCTAGCAGTTGCACTACTAAGTGTTTACCCAAAGGATACAAAAATATGAATTTGAAGGGATACATGGACCCTGATGTTTATAGCAGCATTATGAATAATAGCTAAATTATGGAAAGAGCACACATGTCCATTGACTGACGAGTGGCTAAAGAAGATATAATACACATACCGATACAATGGAATATTACTCAGCCACCAAAAAGAGTGAAATCTTGCCATTTGCAATGGTATGGATGGAGCTAGAGTGTATTACGCTAAGCAAAATAAGTCAGAGAAAGACAAATACCTTATGATTCCACTCATGTGGAATTTAAGAAACAAAACAGAGGAACATTGGGGGAGAAAGAGGGCAAAAGCTCTTTGCTATAGAGAACAAAGTGAGGGTTGCTGGAGGGGAGTTGAATGGGGGGATATGTTAGATGGGTGTTGGGTATGAAGAAGGTCACTTGTGATGAGCACTGGATGTTATATGTAAGTGACAAATCACTCAATTCTACTCTTGAAACTAATATCACACTTTTTGTTCACTACCTGGAATTTAAATAAAAACTTGAAACTAAAAAATAAACAAATAAATAAGATGATGGTGATGATGTGATTGCTAGCGGTTACTAGTTAAACTAGAGTGAAAAACTGGTTTTTAAAATTTTGATACTTTTATGATTTCCTTCATTCTCTTCCCTCCCCCCCAGCTTTACTGAGGTACATTTGCCAAATAAGTTTTATATATTTAAGGTGTACAAAGTGGTGTTTTGATATAGGTACACATTGTGAAAAGATTACCACCGTCAAGCTAATTAACACATTCATCACCTCACATAATGGTCTTTTGTGTATGTGTGGTGAGAACACTTAAGGGCAACTCTCTCTGCAAATTTCAAGTCTACAGTACAGTTTGATTAACTGTCGTCAGCACCCTGTCCCGTAGTCATCCAGACCGTATTCATCCTGCACCGAATTTTTGTACCCTGTGACTAATATTTCCCTGTTTTTCTCTTCTCCCAACCTTGATTGCTGTTCTAGTCTCTGCTTTTAGGAGTTTGACTTTTTTAGAGTCCATATATAAATGAAATAATGTAGTAATTTTTGTCTGTGTCTGGCTTATTTCAATGAGTATCATGTCCTCCAGGTTCATTCATGTTGTGAAAATGGCTGAATTCTTTTCTTTTTAAAGGAGGAATAATGTTATATTATTTATCTATAGCTTTTTAAATATACATTTATCCTTTGACACTTAGGTTGTTTCCTTGGCTATTGCGGGTAATGCCGCAATGAACACGAGGGTTCAGATATCTCTTCAAGACAGTGATTTTATTTCTTTTGGGTACATCCCCAGAAGCGAGAGCGCTGGATCACATAGGAGTTCTATTTTTAAATTTTTGAGGAACCGCCATAGCATTTTCCATCGTGGGGGTACCAGTTTATATTCCCACCCACAGAGTAGAGCAGTTCCCTTGCCAACAGTCGTTATCTCTTGCGTTTTTGATAGTAGCCATCCTGACAGGTGGAAGGGGGCATCTCATTGTGGTTTTGATTTGCCTTTCCCTGAAGATTAGTGATGATGAGCCTTTTTTCATCTGCCTGTTGGCCATTACTGTGTCTTCTTCGGAAAAATATCTATTCAGGTACTTTGCCTATTTTTCAATTGTCTTATGTGTTTCTTTGCTATTGAATTGTAGGAGTTTCTTGTATATTTTACATATTAACCCCTTATCGGATAATATGGTTTGCAATTGTTTTCTGCCATCCCATAGGTTGCCTTTTCGTTTTATCGATTGTTTCCTTTGCTGCGCAGAAGCGTTGTTTTTTTTTGTTTTAGTTAGATGTAGTCTCACGTGTTTGTTTTTGCTTTTGTTGCCTGTGCTTTCGGTGTCATATTGAAAAAAAAAAAAAAATCAGTGCAGCATCGCGTCCATTGTTCAAGTGAGCCAAATGAAGCCCAAGAGGTTCAGATTACCTTCCCAGACCGCTCATTTGTCCCTTCACTGTGGATGTCTCCTGGGTTTGATTGAGGACTTTCTATTCTTAATCTCGCAAAGGTCCTTGGGAGTCTCATCCACAGCTACATTTTCAGCGATCGCGTGTGTGTGTGTGCTAATGTCTCCAAAATCTATATCTCTAAGCCGAGAATTCCCTGCGGAGCCCCGGCCTCTATCGATCCAGTTGTCTAATTGAAATCTCTGCCACGGTAGCCGAGAGGCCTCCCAGACCCTGGGTCTGAAACAGCTCACTCTTTCTGTTGTCCTCTGTTGTCTCCATCTCGGTGGCCATACCGCTCCTCCGGGACGCTACTCCAGAAACCTGGGGGCATTCCAGCCGTGCCCTCTTCGCATCCTGTACTGTCTGCAAGTCCTGTTGATTCTTCCTCCTTCTAATTTCTAGAATGCCTCCCCAGGCCTCTATTTTGTCTACACCTCAGTCCAGGCTCTTCAGTCTGTGTGCCACCCTCCTCCTTCTACCCACGTGGTCTCTTGACACTGTAATCCAACCTGTCACTTCCCTCCTTGAAATCCGTGAATGGAACTAAAATTCCAACGAGTCTTAGTTCATGGTGCCCTTCAGGGCCCTGTCAGTTCTCCAGGTGGTAGGTGGGTGAGCTGTCCTGTGCCAAGCCTTACTGACCCCATCCTCGTGCCCTAACCAGATGCTGTGGCCCATAGTGAGGTAGCAGGCAGTGCACATTTTTATATGTTTCATCTTTTGAGAATGAACTGATCCCTGTAAAGGTTTTGGAGCCTGTCTCATCAGCAGTAAATGCGCGGGGAGGAATGCCTTTGTGTGGGTAGTACTCTCTGCCTCTCCTTTTTACCAGTGATCACATTTTTTGGATAAGCTTTTTCATTTTGGAAGTGGCAGAAGATAGGAGGGAAAGAGACCCAAGATCATACATTTCGAACAGGCTGAGTAGCAGCCAGGGTGGCCAAGACGCATCCCTCCAGACGTGCCTGTCACAGCCTAGTCTTTCTGAGTGGCGTTCCCTGAGTTGTACAGTGCACAGCCTGTGACGCTGAGTAGGACAGACCTGGGAACAGCCCTGCTGTGAGGCTTCAGCGTCTGGACGGAAGTGACGCCTGGCTGCGAGGCCTAGGAAGAATGTGAATGAAGGTAAGGGTGCACAGGAACATGTGCACACAGGAGTGTGTGTGCACGTGTGTGCGTGTGTATGCGTGCGTGTGCGTGTGTATGCGTGCGTGTGTGTGTGTGTGTAGCGTAGAAAAGGAAGCACAGTATTACCAGTGCAATCACAGACTGAGGATGGGGGCGTCCGTATATGGTCGTATACGACTTAACATGGTGTGTGTGTTGCTGGGGGTGGGGATTGTAGGGTTGAGAACGGGGGTGTGGAGACTTGTGTACGATCGAGGGACGTAATCTACCTCTGACCCCCAGTGTGTTGCATTGGTTTCTTTAAGGGAAATATTTAAACCAAAACCAAAATTGTTAGGCCTAGATTTGTAATGGAAATATTATAGCCTCAACAAGGACAAAAAGATTGAGGCAGAGGGAAGAGAGAGGAGGATGGGCTAGATAGGTGACGGGCGTTAGGGAGGGCACTTGTTGGGATGAGCACTGGGTCTTATACACAAGCGATGAATTCTTAAATTTACTTCTGAAACCAATGTTACACCATATGTCAACTAAGTAGAATTTAAATAAAAATTTGGAAAAACATTCTTTGTTTTGTATAGATGAATTGGAGCTTACAACCTCTAGTTGTAACCTAGTAGCCCTGGCTTAGGGTCTGTATCATAGGTAAACGTCCTGTGTGTCCCTTGCTAGCCTCTCGTTTTCCTTCCGTTGGAAGGAGGCCCCTTACCGAGATTTGTGTTTGTGCGGATTGCATTAGCACGCCCCGACTCCTCCTCCCAGGTGGTGCAGAAGTAGAAATGAACATGCCTCGCCATTAAATTCTGCAGCGTGGTGGAACTAATTGTTAGCGGTTACATTTAAAACTGTCTCCCAAACCTCTCCTTCTTGGGAAGAAGATTCTCAAATCCAAAATGTAAAAAGTAGGTAGTATAACAGATGAACTTCAGGTCTAACATTGCCTCCTGCTCCGGTGACACAGATATTAGGAATGAGGTTATGAGATGTAATTAACTTCTACGCCTAAACTGTGACTCCCCGGATGCTTCCACGTTCACTTGACTTTAGGAAGCTCGGCAGCGGCAGTGATGTTGTCAAGCATTTGTCGTGTTTCTGTAGCTGTAACATTGAAGCCCAGACAGAATGCTCTACCCTGACTTTGATTAGAATAGTGCAAGGCACAGATCTTGGTTGCGTGTCTTTCTAACGTGTGTGAGCAGTCGTTGATCAAGAGTTGGGTGCCACCCCAGGCGCCCCTAAGAATTTTTTTAAAAGAGGGATTTTGTATAGAAAACGTCCACATGCTCTTGTCGGGAAAGGAGGTGATGGGAAAGTGTTCTTCGTTATCGTTGGATCTAGGTCTGTTTAGAATGTAGTATTTGGGGTAAAGGCAGTAGATAAAGCAGGACTCATCAGCAGCTACTTCCTTCTTCTGCTCCCAGGGTTAGTTGCTCTGTGCACAGAGCGTCAGCCCGCGGGAGCCTCACCTAATAGTCCACCCCGGGGGCAAGATGAGAACATAGAGCAGACCCTGTTTCCGAGGGTAGAAATAGGAAAAAGGGTCTCTAAGAACCTGGCGCCCTGCTCCAATCCAGTGGCAAAAGTGATGTTTGAGGATCATTTGCTTCCTTAGCTTTGTCCAGATGAGCCACAGATCTGGGCATTTTAGTAGAAATTAAGCCATATACGTCTCTCTCCTATTGTGTGTGCTTGACCTTAGGCGTCTGTGTCCTGAGTGAAGGACAAAACATGAGGGGACTTGGGCCACCTGCTAGCCTTCTTTGTCCCATGACTGTACAAACGAGCCTTTGCTTCGTTAGCAGCCTGGGTGTTTCTAGTACCTGAGGATTGTTTATAGGAACTGACCCTGTCTTCCTCATCCGACCTTTAGGTGATTGAAGGTTTATTTGGAACACTTGGTTTCCACCTGCCTAGACTGTCCATTATCTACGGGCACATCTCTTGGACGTGGCATTCTCCCTGCCAGGCAGGACCTCACGTGACCTCCCCCCCCCCCCCCCCCCCCTCCCTGCGCCTCCCGTCTGTCACGCCTCACAGGTGCACCTGTCCCCGAGAGCCCGTGTCTCCAGGTGATCGCCCCCGGCTATTCATAGACAAAACGGTGATAAAACAAGACCCCTCCTCCTGCTAAGACTGTGGACTTTGTTAGGTATTAGGAGATGCTGGGACTGCATTACCGTGAAGTACCTGTTGCAGAACCCACAATGCTCCCCCATCATCTTTCATATTATCTATTTAATCTGTCCTGGTGAGGGTGCTGGTAATTATGGACTATGTTCCCCAGATTTCTATATGCAGTCTTGGGCCAGGAGGAGTATGGTCATTTCGAGCACAAGGCTGGTAAAAGTGAAGGCGATTAAAGTCCATTAGAGAGAATACACATAAAAGAGAGCTTTAAAATTACCAATAGCAAACTTGATCACCCACACACTGTACATTATTCGCTGGCCAGCACTGAGAAGTCAGCCTGTTTGGGAGACTATGTGTCATCTGAACGTTGATTAGGTTTGCTGCTAATGGGACTAACGTAGGTCAGTGTGAGGGATGACAAACACGCATTTTCGCCTGTCATGTGAGAAAATGAG